>SMSQ01019549.1:7172-19608 GCA_019453375.1 Ctenoplectra terminalis | reverse complement strand
CGAGCTAACGTGAAATAAAAATGAGATTAAAGTCTCTAAGTGACGAACCTTGTGGAACTGTTTTATTATTCGAGGAGTTCTTTATATTTAATTTAATTATTTAATTATTATTTAATTGTTAAACTATTAAAAATATGGATTAAATAATGACGTTCTTCTAACATGGTTATTTCGAGCAATGTCCTTCTACGAATCGTGTGTTTCATTTTAGTACAGTGTCGGTAAATTTTTATTTCACTGGCACATTCCCGTCAGGGCCGAAGAAAAACGTGGAAGCTTCGATCCGGTGAGTTCGATGCCTGATTCGAGGAGAAATCCTTGAAGTGAAACCGTTCTCCGCTACTTTGTGGCACACAATCATAGGTTATCGAGCCAGAAATTATGGTTCACGTGTGATTTAGGTACACTCGAGCAAAAATTGCCTCAACGATAAGCTTTAATTTAGAAAATTGAAGACGCGCAAACACTAATTATACGTGAAACACTTAAGCGTTTTTCGGTTACCACGGTACTCGAATTACGCGGATGATTGATATTGATAATTGTAGCTACCAAAAAATGGCAAGACAGGAAATTGAAAATCGCAAAAAACAGGGAAATAAGAAGATTTTCCTGCTGAGAAACATTTTTATAAACTTTCAGAATTTGTTTGAAATCATGGGAATGCAATTAACGTACCAATTATTTTTTAATTGTTTTTAGGATGTTTATCATATTTTAACAGTTTTTGTAATTGTAACTATAATTTTTCGAGCTACTGTTTTTCAAATTAAAAATACTGATTCTTAATATTTTAAACCGGGAGAAGATTTTTTTTCGAAGTCTCAATTTTTATAATTGTAATTATAATTTTTCAAGCTACTGTTTTTCAAATGAAAAATACTGATTCTCAATATTTGAAATCGTGGGAAATTTCTTTTTCGAACTCTAAATTCACTCAAAGTCTGACTCGTTTCCTTTGGTAATTAAACGCCATGGTTATTCTCATCCTGTTAAATGCCTTAACAGATCTATATCTTCGAAAACTGCATTCTTGGCAGCCAGTTTCGCGTCGGTAACGTTTGGTTAACAGCAGGAATTCGCAAAATCGATTTAACCTTTAAACTTTATTGTGTTCCGCGCCATGCCCGTAAGCTACTGCCCAAATATATTTTACCGCTACGATATGGCACCATTTTCGTGTCCTTTCCTAGGATTTCGACAGCATGTTTCCGGAAATAGTACTGTGAAAATAAACGCGCATACCTGTTTCAAGTTATACGATTTAAACAGGATGAATAAAAATAAAATTCAGTTCAACGGTTTCGTTGAAATTTGGCAAATAATAACAAACGATTGAAAATGTAATAACGAAAGAGCTAATAATTGAAGAGCCTGATGAAGGACCATATAATTCTAAATTACACAACATTTCCAGCAAACACGGAAAACATAATAAATAACAATAAATAATTTCAATTCTAGAGCAATAAGCTTTTTCGTTACTTTAATTTGTACCGCTATTATTAATTAGCGATAATAATAAAATAAACATTTAATTTTCTGGTAATACTTTTCAGTTTACAGTGGATACAAAATATTCTACATATTTAAATATTTATTAAGCTGGAAATTACTAAATTTTTGTTGACTGTTGATATTTTTGATCCGACTGAGTTATACATAACACAAATTTATTTATTGTGATTTTCTGTAGAAAATGTGGATAAAGGTGACCAATTATTTTCTATAATTTCTGGCAGAATTTTTGTACATTTATTGTAGTATATTTTTTGGAAATTTTCCCTGATTTTTAAATAGGAAATATGGATAAATATGATCGATTATTTTCTATAAGTTCTCATAAAATTTTTATAAATTTATTGTAGTATATTTTTTGGAAATTTTCCCTGATTTTTTTATAGAAAATATGGATAAAGGTGACCAATTATTTTCAATAATTTCTCACAGAATTTTTATGAATTTATTGTAGTATATTTTTTGGAAATTTTCCCTGATTTTTAAATAGGAAATATGGATAAATATCATCAATTATTTTCTATAAGTTCTCACAGAATTTTTATGAATTTATTGTAGTATATTTTTTGGAAATTTCCCGTGATTTTTTTTAAAGAATATATGGATAAAGATGACCAATTATTTTCTATAATTTCTCACAGAATTTTTATGAATTTATTGTAGTATATTTTTTGGAAGTTTCTCATGATTTTGTATAAAAAGATATAGACAAAGTCTCCCATGCATTACGCGTTTCTTCATATGCCCTTCATTTTGATCTTTTCAATAAAAATGTAGTTCTAGTGTTGATCCACTTTCTAGCTACACGACTGGCCAGCAGAATGACCTGGACGTTGATGAATAAACTCTTAAGCGTTAATAACCGTCGGTTGCGACTCGATCCAGTATGAGCATGCAATCCGGATCGACGGCTAAGGCTCCCGTAGAGCGAGACTATCTGGTACTCTTATTACCACTCCGAGGAGAATGCAAAGCGGGATCGTGACGTACACCTCGATGTAATTCGCGACGTCGTTTACATCGCATAACGCGCAGCCACACCTCGCGACTGCATCATGCGTAGACAGAGTTCAACATTATTTGCATTGTTTGGAATAAATATTTATTTTACCGGTTTTTGTACGATTTCATTTTTTATTTTCATGGAAAATACGTTTTTGAACTTTTACAAACGATAATAAAAAAGATTTTTGTATTTTAAAAATTTCTATAAATAAAAATTGTATAAATTAAAAATCTACAAATAAAAATTGTATAAATAAAAAATCTACAAATAAAAATTGTATAAATAAAAATTTCTATAAATTAAAATTGTATAAATTAAAAATCTACAAATAAAAATTGTATAAATAAAAATTGTATAAATAAAAAATCTACAAATTAAAATTGTATAAATTAAACTTCTATAAATTAAAAATCTGCAAATAAAAATTCTATAAATAAAAATTCTATAAATTAAAAATCTACAAATTAAAATTGTATAAATAAAAATTCTATAAATTAAAATTCTATGCATTAAAAATCTGTAAATAAAAATTCTACAAATTAAAATTCTATAATTGGTATCTTTTACGTCATCATACGGGATACCTCGATCAAATTTGATTCGATCAAATTATTTGATTTTACAGTCACGAAATAAAAGTTCAAACACGTTTTCCTCTTCGGAACGTCCAATAATTAATTGATAAAATATTTCAAAAGCGTTTTGTTTATTCGATTAATTGTTCGTTTGAAACACTTGTTACGCGATACTTGAGAATGGCTTTTACAATTTGTATTTCATACATTCGTGCCTATTTTCCCTCTCCATTTTTATACATTTTAATTCTCCGAATGTTAAAAACAATTAGTAAAAAAAAAAACGCTTACAGATCGTTCTAAGGAGTATAAAATAACAATTAATTTAAAAATACTTCTTACTCCTTTCGAGCGTAAACTAATAACCTTAATAAATTAATGTCACGGTAGATTAATACGAAGAGAAGCGTATAGTTTATTACGAGCAGTACATAATTAAAAAACAACGAAAATTAATATAAATAATGAAAACAAATTTCAATTTCTCTATAGCCCGAATTTTGTCTGCTTATTACAGAAAAAATTACGATTGATTACAGTTTTTCACTCGGGACCCCATGGCTCAGGACGCCGCACCGGTAAATAGAAGATTCGACAAAAACTAATCTCATTTTTAATCTTCTAATAAAAATTTTTAATCGTTGAAGAGTGTACACTTTATTTCAAAGTATTTTCTAATAGCGACGATGATGTTCAAAGTTCATTAACCATCAATGTTCATTTAATTTTTACAAGTATATACATTTGAAGCACTCTGGCCACCGATGGCCACCATGGCGCTACAGGAGAAACAATCTCCGGTCACGTATGACCACCGTGGCAGTCAACGTGTTAAAAATATCAGAAAGACAAGCTACGATCAGATTTAATTTTTTTTTTTTTTCTTAAAAAAAAAAAAACAAACGAAATTCCGATTTATACAGGATTGAAGTAAAATAATTCGTTTCCATGCTTAAATGCACGTTGTCTACTTCGTTCCGTCGGCTTATCCCATTACAGGGAAGAAAAGCAAACCAGACAACACCCGAGACGATCAATAGGAATTCAACTATCCTCAAACAACCACCCCGAACCATTACTTCGACCAACAATCTCTACTGCTCCCTTTCAAACGCTTCCAATCTATCCAATACCAGCATCGCGCGGAACAAATCTCCGAACAGCGTTTCATTTACACGGTGTGCACGGATCGATCGTCGTTTTCACTACTTTTCGTCTCTAACGCAGCCAGCAGCAACGCCTAGAACGATTTCACGTGCACCAATCGTTTCACCAAGGCTTTTACCGATCTCCTTTTCTCCGCGAGAGCGATCCGAGTGGAACCAGCTCTTCGACTCTTTCTGTTCCCGTTTCCGCTCGTTCCAGCTCGTGTATCATTGTGTACCGGCCTGTCTGAACGCTTTTTCGATCCTATCGGTGGCAAACGACGTTCCGTAGAGACGAGCAGCGAAGAGGGACAATGATATTTTCGGACACCGAAATGGTTCACGAGCAAAAGTGGACTTTTTAATACCAGAATTATGAAAACGTTCGACACGGCCGATCCGTAGCTTTTTATAGCAAGTTTATGAATTTATTTGGATCCCTTTTGGGAGAGTCTTTTTGTAGGTTTATGTTGTAGAAAGTAATAAATTTGTAATTTATCGTAGTTTTATAAAATTTGAATCGTTTTTGGAAAAGTTTTTTGTAAGTTTCTGATATAAAAAATAATAAATTTGTAATTTGTCGTAGAAGTTTTGTAAAATTTGTATGGATTCCCTTTGGAACAGTTTTTTGTAGGTTTATGTTGTAGAAAATAATAAATTTGTAATTTATCGTAGTTTTATAAAATTTGAATCGTTTTTGGAAAAGTTTTTTGTAAGTTTCTGTTATAAAAAATAATAAATTTGTAGTCTGTCGTAGAAGTTTTGTAAAATTTGTTTGGATCCCTTTTGGGAGAGTTTTTTGTAAGTTTTTGTTTTAAAAAATAAATTCCTAATATGTCGTAGAAGTTTTATAAAACTTGGATCCCCTTTGGGAGAGTTTTTTGTAAAATTCTGTTGTAAAAAATATTAAATTCGCAATTTCTCGGAGTTTTTTTTATAAATTTATCAGAGCGTATTTTAAGAGATATTTCAGAATTTTCTGTTAAAAATATAAAAAATGACCAATGCGTTATTTTTTACAGAAATTTTATAAATCCACCAGAGTGTATTTTGACAGATATTTCATAATTTTCTCTTAGAAACATGAAAAATGACCAATTGGTAATTTCTCATTCAAATTTTATAACCTTACTGAGATTTATTTTGAGTGATTTTTTTGTACCTTTTCCTGTTACAAATACAGAAAATAACTAATTTGTAATTTCTATTAAAAAAATAATTTCCTACTAAAAATATCTTCTTTTTTTCAATACCTTTGATTTTTATTTCAGTTAAAAGAACCTTTGATCGGAAACAAAATTCTAAAATTCGATTGAGATAATAGTACGATCCGGTTGAGATAATAAAAGAGTCAATAGTCGAAGCTTCTCTTTGTCAAGGATAAAAAGACCAAGCAAAGTATCTAAGAGCAAAAATCCAAGATTTGAAACAGTTTCCTTTTACACGCGTCCGCGGAGCGCAACCCTTTAAAGCTGATTAGCCGATGTTTTATATAAGATTCGATCTAAGTGGATTTACTTAATGCACTTAAAGCGAATCTGACCGCAGCCTTAAGGAGCTTCGGCCACACGCGACACCGCACGGAACTGAGTTTTCAGACGCTGACGCACCGAAACACAACCCTTGTTCCCTTTCTTAACCCTAGAAAACCGTCGCGTCAAATATTAAGAGGCAGGAACTCGCTAAGCTCGAGTAAGTTTCACATATTTTCGTTGAGAAAATATCTAGGAAGAAATTTAACTCGTTAACTGGGTCATTTCTCGGTGATATAAATAACTATTTTTATATATTCATAATAATTTATATTTATATATATTCATGATTAAAAATGAATAAATTGGAATGACGATCGAAGAATATTCTATTTGTATAAAAGAAGATTAAAATGCTAGATGTTTGAAAAGATACGGAACAGAAAGGAAGGTTTTTGTTACAAAAAATCACGAAAATTCTCCAAAAATGCATCCTTGTAAATTCAGAAAAGAGTTTGTACGAGAAACTGGTTTTATTCTATTTAAATCTGGTTCCTGAAAGTGAAAGTATGAAGAAGCACGGAACATCTAAGAAAGTTAATTGATCTACGATCTATTATCTATGATCTATGATCGGAATTTTGTACAAATATCAGAAAAAGAAAATCAGAATTAATTACTTTAGATTTAGATTACTCTAGAATTAATTTAATTTCTCGCTTTGATTTTAAAACCTTTGAACCAGTAATTTCTATAAATGTATAAACGCGATGGATTGATGATAAATTCTCGTGATTATAAAAACGCATGATAAATTCTGCACTGTAAATAAAACTTACATTGACAAATAAGTAAAATAAAATTTTACAAATCCAAATACACGAGTGTGTAACTCCAAGTCACACAACGCTACATAAAATTAAATGATTTATCAAACTTAACCATTTTATTTGCAATCACTAATATATTTTTCTCAATTATCCAGATGGTTTCTTTTTTTTTCAACCCCTATTTAATATATTCTCATATTTTCCGTTTTTTAGATACCATAATTTTTAACTGCTACATTTTTGATCGATATTTTTAATTAACCCTCTACGGTGCCTTGTGACTTAAAAAAATTTATTTCCTTTAGTTATCACTGTACTATTAAATTTTGTTACAGTATTACCATACCGGTACCACAATCCATCTATACCAATTATTACTCTAAAAATTTTGCAATCAAAGTAAGACACTGTAATCATAGTTCTTTTCTCTGACAAACAAATAAAATTCGGACTACAAAGTGTTAATATTTTTTGACCAGGTTCAACGAGCATCCCCTTAGTCTTTCTAGGGTTAAGATGCTCCACGATGGCCGCTCTCGTGCGTCGTCGGCGCAACGTCGATGGCCGCCGGAAGCATGGCCGAGATGGCCGCAACTTTCTCGGTTCCTAAGGAGCGGTTGCTTTGGAAACACGGAGACGCGAAACGTTGAATAGATTCGATTAACGTCGTGTCTTATCGTCTCCCGTGCTTTTGAGAAACCGATGAATTCATTACTATTCGCAATTTTAAATATTTCAAAACTAATTAATTAAGAAACTTGTTTCACCCCCTTGTAAAAGCATTTTAACCCTTTGCGCTGGAAGTTTTTTTTCATTCGTATTACCAGCAACTCGAGGCGGTTTCAGTGAAAAAAACATATTTATAACGTTCAAAGGAAAGACATCATTGTATGTTATTATTTTTTTTTAATTGATTATAGATTCAAATGTTGCGGTATATAAGAAAACAAAAAACTATATCATTATTACATTTTGTAATCGTCCAAGATGCGATACCTCTTGAAACAATCGCCAATATGTAATCGTGGCTTTTCTGAACGAACGATCGCTTCATTTCTCAGGGCGTATACACCGCGGTGCGTAACTATAACACCGCCTAAATTCTTAACTGTTCCGGAATATAGGTTGAAAATACGGAAAAATTAATTGTAAAAATTGAAAGTGTATGAAAAATAATCGACTTTGAATTAATTTTTATTTAAACTCTCCTTTTGTACAATATGATACGATCAAAAGTCTGAATTTTACAATAAGTAAAATAAGTAAACAATAAGTAACAATAGCACCGCATCAATAAAATCAATGATAAACAATTTTAATATCTCGTAGGATCACCTTTTTCTGTAATTACCTCGAAAATTCTGTCTGGAACGCTATCGATAAGTTTCCCAAATATATCTCTACGTATTTCGTTACTTATTTTTATTATTGCATTTCTAAATTAGTAAATAACAACGCCGGTGCTATAGTCACGCAACAGTTGAAAATCACATTTTCTATTATATTGTTCCGTATAAGAGGGCAATTTAAATGTGACTTAGTCTACGGTTCATTTTTCTCATACTTTATCAATTTCTACGATTA
Source organism: Ctenoplectra terminalis (assembly GCA_019453375.1). Lineage (NCBI taxonomy): Eukaryota > Metazoa > Arthropoda > Insecta > Hymenoptera > Apidae > Ctenoplectra > Ctenoplectra terminalis. The sequence goes on along the minus strand of SMSQ01019549.1, from coordinate 11,478 downwards.
ATTCTTTTGCACTTTTAATCTAAAGTCTAAAACAGCTAAAAATTTAGCCGGTGCTATAGTTATGCACCGCAGTGTACATACGTCCTTCGTAGCGAAAGGGTTAATAGTGCAGTGATAACTAAATGAAATCAATTTTTTTAAATATAAATACACGAGTATGTAACTCTCAAGTCACACGGGACCACAGAGGGTTAATCTTTTTACAGACTTTTTACAAGCAACGTTTATCTACCGCTCGTTCATACGTAGTTCGCGTCAGACTCCGCCGTCCAGTGAAATAGCCTCGCACAGAATTCAGCTGTACCTAAAAGGTTAAAGCTTTGTTTTCGAGAAAATGGATTTTTAATTTTCGCCTAGTACACGTGCACTTGATCATGTGTCGTTTGCGGAGGAATGTCGCCGCTGCGATGACAGTATAATTTGATTCCTAAGTCGAATTGTCGCTTCCACAGCGACGAACCAATAGGAGACGCCAATGCGAAGTTTCATCGACCATTTAGTCTGTTTTCTATTTTATTGTCTGCCTAATTGTTTGGATATTTAATTTATAATCTCGTTCCATATTGAAATTATCCTCCACCTGCCACGAATCAGAGTCGGAAGAGTGATCGTCCACAGAGAGTTAACACTTTAACGGCCGCACGTCTACGCAGTGAAACGTCGCCAGGGGCCGGCAGTATTTTTGAAGAATTAATTTTAACAGGTTGACTGCCATGGGGGTGACCGGTGACCGGCACTCGCCTTGGCTACAGCGCCATGGGGATCACCGGTGACCGGCGATGAGACCAATAGTAAAATACATAATTAGAGTAAATATCGATACTGATGAATTTTCAAATAATACCACGATACTATAATGGTTTGAAGAAATTAATTCCGTACAGAACATGCAAAAATAATATTACTAGTACAAGGAAAATGTAGATATTATTTTGTTCAACATAATGTACATCGCATAATAAGAAATTCATGTTGGCGCCATGGGCAAACTACTTAAAATGCGCGTGGCAGTCAACCTGTTAACACGTTGAGCGCCACGCGTATTTCTAAGACAATCCCGTTCAGGCCACGAGCGCCGCTTATACGCACTGGTATTGAAGGGCCGGTGTTTCCGATCCCATTGATACTGTAATAATACCAAATTAAGTAAATTTTAAATAAATTTTGTGTAATTCCGCAAAATAGTGTAAAATTTTATAGTTATGTTACACGCTGTCAGCCACCGATGGTTGACGCGACCTAAACAGAAAGTCTAGTGTCAGCCACCGATGGCTGACGCGGCCTAAACGGAAAGTCTAGTGTCAGCCACCGATGGCTGACGTGGCGCTCAACGTGTTAAAGAACTTTATTAAATTCACGAAAGCGCCGACATTTGCTCCACAATTTACGTGGTACGCTACTGTAGTTTAACCCTTTGCGGACCGAACGCTCTTCACCGTTTCGTTCGAGCAGGTTCGCGCTGGATTCGCAAGTGTGTACCAGTCGGTCCGCGCAGGTTTCACCAGTCGCTTATCCGCTTGGTAGCGTTTATCGTGGAAAACATTTATGACCTTACTGACGTAACGTACTTATGAATTAGTAGATATATAAAATAAAATTGTAAAATTTTTAGGCACGACCGCGGCAGAGCACAGAGCGATGTCGAGCCACACTCGACCGCGAAGGGTTAAAATAAAAAATAGGCAATAATTAGCTAAAATCGAAGACGTGGCGATGAAATACGAAGCCAATAGGAATATCCACACTTGTTTACATTCATAAATTATCACAGAAAGAGTGTGGTGCTGGCCAACAACCTTCGGCGGTAGCATCGCACACATGTTGTGTGAGCGGTCGTTAAAGTGTTAATACTAACATTGTGGAAAATGAAAAATTTCATTCAATTTAATTACCCTACAAGAGAAACGATATTCTAAACACTCTCAGGAATTTCATATTTCCGCACGATAGCCAAAAACGAGCGTTCGAACGAACAGGTCGGTAAAGTGTTAAAACTAGAAAGTTAATTTTATTTCTTTTTTTTTTTTAAAGAAACGAGGAAATTTCAAAGACCGTGCAAGAGTTAATTGGTATTGTGAAAACGAGTATACGGTAATCTTTGATAATTCTGCTGTTAATAGGAATGATAAGCTGGGTGATTTGGAAGAGATGAGAACTAGGGAAGTATCGTTGGAAAAAATCTAGCTAACGGGTGAAGGTATCCTTTTTAATTAAGCATTTCGTTTTTATGCCGGGTAAAAGGAAAGGAAACTATGTGTTTGTGTAAAATTTTGTTCAACTCGTTAGTCGGTGCACAGCAACGTCGTACGACTGTAATTTTGATTGTACGTAAAGAAAATAAGAGAGAGAAAAGATGTTTTAAATAAACGATGAGTATCTGTACTCAGATATGAAACGTATATTTTTTTTCGGACGACTGATCGTATGAAAATGGGATAATTTGGTTGAAAGAAAAATATAATTATTTAAAAAATGTCCTCTTTATTTATTACAAAGCAGGAGCATATTCTGTAATTATCGTAGGATGTTGTAATCCCGCACCACTGTTGTGCACGGAAATGTACGCAATTAGTGCATCCACTCCAAACCGTGTAACGTATACGCGTTCATTAATATTATTATTATCCTGCATCCTATTTCTAGAGTAATATTCATACGAGTGTGGATCTAATTTTTATAATCCTACAATTCCTAGGAAATTCTATTTTATTCACTGTGTGTAATAAGGAAATAATAAATGTATCATTAATAATTCATTGAGATATAATATTAAAATTAATATTTTATTAGCTGCTTATTGTAATCAAATGAGAAATAATTGTAACTTTAATAATTCGTTAAAATAATGGGTCCATTGCGTATTGCAAGAAAATAAATAATCGTAGGTTTAATAATTTACTAAAATATAATATCAAAATTGCTTAAATAAAAACAGATTTTCCGAGTATTTTAATTTAATTTAAAAAAAAGAGCGCGATTTTCAAACTGGAAGCAATATAAATTATAAATAACGAAAATTGGTAGTAACATAATAAATAAAAAATTATATATTTTAATTTAATTTAATTTAAAAGAGCGCGATTTTTAAATCAGGAAAAATATAAATTGTAAATAACGAAAATAAGTAGTAACGTAATAAATAAAAAATTATATATTTTATATATTAATTCCAATGTTGAAAAATCGAACAATTAAATGTAATGATTTGTCTCTGAATTTAAGACAAATTATTTCAAAGACAATTTAAGACCAGATTTAAGACACCGAATAAATATACGTTTCATAGCTCGTTAAAATATGGTATCCAAATTACTGGAAAGAAAAAACAAAAGGAGGAAAGGAGAAAATAATTAGCGGGTCCGATATAATACAAATAACATTCAACCTTCATTTTCTCCTGCTAAAATGGTCAATTTGAAATCGCCCTGAAATTTAGTAACCTACATAACAGGGAAGAATACAATATTCTTCTCGACTCGCAGGCGTAACCTAAAATAAAACAACGGCAGACAGCCCAGAAGATTACTACGATAATGCTCGCAATTATTCACCCACGATCGTACCAGCGAAACGAGTACAGCTACAAACCCGCTATTGTACCAAAATACAGTGTCACGATAGCATACAAAGCTACATTTTATATATTTACCACTGGAATTTACAGCGATTAACACTAGAACTAGAAAGGGAATAGCCATAGATTTAATCTAAATCTAAATTTAGTGATTTTTTGTAAAATATATCCACAAAGAATTGTTATCCTTATTATAAATATTTTTTCAAATACCTATCATTTTGATTTCCTTGTTACAAGTTTAATTTAATCGCCAGAAGTTTTAGTGTTAAAGTGTATCAATCTTTGCCAGAAAAATCATATCGGTACGTTTTTCGAAAAGATATAATAATAATTAATATTCACTAACCAATGTTAATACGAACACCAGAGTTTCCTAATTCTTCTTTTTAAAATTAAAATTCAGATGCTGTAATTAATATTCACTAACCAATATTAATACAAATTCCCAAATTTTCAAATTCTTCTACCTGAAATTAAAATTCAGATGCTATAATTAATATTCACTAACCAATATTAATACAAACACATAAATATCCGAAGTCTCCTATATAAATTAAAATTCAGATGTTGTAATTAATATTCACTAAACAATGTTAATACAAACATCCAAATTTCCTAATTCTTCTATTTAAGATTAAAATTCAGATGCTGTAATTAATATTCACTAACCAATATTGATACAAATTCCCAAATTTTCTAATTCTTCTATTTGAAATTAAAATTCGAATG
>SMSQ01019545.1:0-13870 GCA_019453375.1 Ctenoplectra terminalis | reverse complement strand
TTAAAAAGATAGAAGATTAATATCCTTTCTATTACATGCCATTAATATGTATTTTCGTTGCCATGCGTTTAATAAATATTTACTTAATGAAATTAGTTCAGTTCTCCCTGTCATTTTGACTTCTCGAAGGATTTTCCTTAATTTATTGTAAAAAATATAGATAGATAATTATTAAAAAAATACAAGATTAATATCCCTTTTATTAGATGCCATTAATATCTATTTTTCATTGCCACGCGTTTAAAAAATATTTACTTAACGAAGAAATTTTAATTTAGCTTTACATTTCTTTAATATACTAATTGTAACAGTACTCGAAACTGTACTGTTGTTTTATTGTATCTATTAAATACATTGTTACGTTAACGTCGCTTCGTTGCTTATTAAATAAATAAACCAAATTTAATGAACGAATTTGGTACGACAAACAACACCCGTCCAACGATTAACAACAGTCTGACAAACTGTCTCCTGTTCGAAACTCTAACTTGAGTTTAATTGCTCTCTAATCTGACTGAAGCTCAAGCAATTCGGATGTTAACTGACTATTGCTTTCTAAGACTCATTAATTCGAGCTAGTTAATGCTGGAAGCTTGATTGGTTTCGAACTATTAAGTACTTTATTGATGATTAATAGTCGACAACTATCTACCTGACAATACCTTTGAATTCTCGGAACCTTCATTAATTATCTTTCTAATGAAAACTAATAAATATTGAAAATTAATTACCATTGAAAAAGAAAAGGTGGGAATTTAATTGTTTAACTTATAAAGTTTGAAGCGAATTAAATTCTAAGCTGAACAATTAAATTCCAACCTTTCCTTTTTCAACGGTAATTAATTTTCAATATTTATTAGTTTTCATTAGAAAGATATTTAATGGGAGAGGGCACAATACGAGATAGAATTTAATTTATTTTAAACTTTATATCTTCTACTGTGGGATTGGAAGGTTTTATAATATCCTCTCGATAAAGAAAACCAATAAATATTGAAAATTAATTACCGTTGAAAAAGAAAAGGTTGGAATTCAATTATTTAGCTTAGAATTTAATTCGCTTTAAACTTTATAAGCTAAATAATTAAATTCCAACCTTTTCTTTTTCAACGGTAATTAATTTTTAATATTTATTGATTTTCATTAAAAAGATATTTAAAATTAGAAAGCTATTATAAAACCTTCCAATCCCACAGTAGAAGATATAAAGTTTAAAACAAATTAAATTCTAAGTTAAATAATTAAATTCCAACCTTTCCTTCTTCAACGGTGATTAATTTTCAATATTTATTGGTTTTCATTAGAAGATGGCCATTTGAGTTAAGAATTATTAGAGTTTTTTTTTCAATAAAAATTACTGTAAATACCATTACAATATTACATCGGTAACTTAATATTATTATATTTTGTAAAATTTCACGTATTCTTTAAAATAAAACCATGACACCCAGTACTGCAATCTTAAATTAATTTCAAATGGCCATTTGAGTTAAGAATTATTACTCTTTTTTTTCAATAAAAATTACTGTAAATGCCATTACAATATTACATCGATAACTTAATATTATTATATTTTGTAAAATTTCACGTATTCTTTAAAATAAAACCTTGGCACCCAGTACAAGACGCTCTAAATATGCCTAGCAGTCAATAATTTAATAAAACGAAAGAAACTTTTGGGACAACCTAATAAATACAATATAAAAACCATCGAAACGTATAGAGTACAGATTATGTGCAATACAATTTTTTTTTTATCGTACAAAAGAAAAGTAACGTCATCGCGTAGTAGAATTGACCTGTTATAGGAGAATTTTTCCAATTTCTCTTATCGTGTTAGAGCGAAAGTATGTTATAGAAGGTACGCGTTATAGAATTTTCGCCATTTCTCTCATCGTGTTACAGCGAAATCGTGTTGCAAGAGGGTTAGATGTATCTATTATGCAACCAGACTTTTGTACCGAAAGAGAAACATGATTGGGTCGAAAATGACTCAAGGGTTGAAGCATGGTTAATACGTCGAAGCCCCTGCGCCGCATTCAATCTTACTTTCCCGATCCCATTGCGAGATTACGCTTAATCAAACGCGTTCCTATTCATGTTGAAAATCATGACCAGGCTCATCGACTCGATGCGCGAATGATACTGTGATCGCTGTATCCTCGACTTTACGACAATACTAGCTGGCCCATTGAATATCGGCGCGAATAAAAGATGTACGCGCGTTACAACGTAACCAGTGATGGCTGTTCGAACGAGTGCTCTTCGTTTACGTTATTAATTTTTAGATTTTCTGCGTCTCTCGCGTGCTACCTTAATCTGTTACGAGATTTATTCAAACGTTCTGAAGCATCATTTTTTCGCTCATATTAACGATACTTTTGTTAATAGAAAAAATTAGCATAACCATCTATGGGCACTGCGTGATTTAAAAGTTACAGACTAATGTATTTATGTTTCGAAAAATTTATTTTATTTAGCTATCATTGTAGTATTAAATTTTATTACTGTGTTACTGTAATTATACCACGATCCATCTGTAACAATTATTAGTTTAAAAATTTACAAATCAAAGTGAAAAACTGTAACGAATCGTAATTTTTTGTTTGATAGACAAAATTCGGCTCATAGAGGGATAAAGTTTTAACAAAATTTTTTTGTACACTCAAAAAGTGCATCTATGAACAGAGAAATTGTTGTACATATGAGACACTCGATTCCTTGATATTCTAATCCACCTTAATGATACTTGTGTTGATAGAAAAAATTATCATAAACCTTCAACAAAATTTTGTTGTACTCTCAAAAGCTGCATCTATGAACTGAGAAATTATTATATATGTAAGACACTTGATTCTTTGATATTCTAATCCTGAACAATAATTGTAGAAAGCAATAGTTTTTACATTTTGTGAACAGCTTGTGAATATTTTGTGACAAAATTATCATATACTTTAAACAAAATTTTTTTGTACTCTCAAAACCTGCATCTATGAACAGAGAAATTGTTATACATGTGATACACTTTATTTTTTGATATCCTAATCCACGTTAATGATACTTGTGTTAATAGAAAAAATTATAAACTTTCAACAAAATTTTTTTGTACTCTTAAAAGCTGCATCTATGAACAGAGAAATTTTTGTACATGTGAGACACTTGATCCCATGATATCCTAATTCTGGACAATAATTTTAGAAAGCAATAGTTTCTACATTTTGTGAACAGTTTATGAACATTTTGTGAATGTTTGCGGAAAGAATTTTTTTAATTACATTTATGAAAAAAGTATGCAAACCTAATCGGTGTGTATTATAATCAGCGTAAGTGTTCGTGTAAACAAAAGGAGGATCAAGCAAATGCTAAATTTAAAAAAAAGAGTAATTATATTACAAAGAGAAACGCGGAAAATTTAAAGAACCTGTAAAAGAATTTCAGGGAAGTTGGAGAAGCAAAAACTTGGAAGCACGAAAAAAGGAAAAGATGTTACAGAATTCCACTGGATCGGTGAATGTTAAAAGATGCAATAAAGAAAGTTTTATGAACGGAGAACGCATAACTTAACTATGAACTTCAATTTCTAAATTACGATAAGAAATCTAAGTAAACTTATAGAATGCAAGCAGCTGAATGTTTAAACAAAAAAAAAAAAAGAAAATTAAAATCAAATTACGAAGCCAGAATAAACGCCTGAAGAGAACAGAACAAGACAATACATTTTTATTATCTAAAGAAACTTTTGTTTTAAGATTCTAAACTTCAATTTTTATTTTTATGTAGCACTGACCGAACAGAATTAAAAATATCTCGATGAATGAAGCAGAATATTTTATCAAATTTAGAATTATTTTTTCTTATTTTGAGTAACGATCCCAAGTATTGTGAATTTTAGGGACTCCACGATAAGAGATGTGGACAAGTTTTAAACGATTCCGAGGAATATGTGCTAGGATTCAGAGGCTGGAGAAAATTTTACTATTATTCGCCAGCATTGGTAAGGTAGATTTGGAGTCCCCGGGGATTCAGTTTTAGAACTGAAAGGAAGAATATTTTCAAAAGCATTATTGTACACTTGGGGAGCATTAGACATCAGGTTCTTGAAGCACAGGCTTTCGTTAAAAATATTTAATGAACCGCTGAGTAATATCTACGTTCAACTAAGATTAAATATTTTAAGGAAACAAAATTTTTAACCCTTTGCACTCGAGAGGTGACTCTCACTTACCACTTGGATTAATGCAGCGACTCGAATCGCGTGTAATATAATTATTTTATTTCAAATTTTCGTATATTTTAACATTATACAAGACTTAACATTGAATCTTAAGCTTGATAGTTTTGCTTCGTGTGATATTTCAGAAAGCATGTGTCAAAATCGATTCTTTGTTTCTCGGGATAAGTATCGCAAAAATGTGTCTTTCGAGTGCAAAGGGTTAATATAAAATTTATAAATATATAAATTCCTTCAATCGTTGATTCTTCTAATCTGTTACATTGATTAAAAGATAAAGCGTACTAGCGATAAATAGATATAGTGTTTCGTTAATTCTCCTGTCCTATAATTATTGTTTACGTGTAACTTTAATATTTAATATTTGGTATTTAACGTGAGCGGTTTATGTTGACGAGCAAACTCGTTATACGAAGTACCAATATTTTGGACGTAATACCTTATTTTCCCACGGATCTTTTACTTTTGAGTACATTGTTATATTTTCAATAGAAACATGTTACATCACACTTATATTTGCAGTAATTAAAATTGACCCGGCTAAAAGGTATTATTTTCTATTAATTTTTAATTCAGAGTACAAAGGTGCTTTTGATCGAAAAATTATTCAGTTAACGGGTTAATAAATCGAACTGGAAAAGATTTAATTAATATTAGAATTACCAGAACAGTTGAAACGGTCTGTTCTTAATTTCTGATGAAAATTTTACGAATTTGTAATGAAAACTTGTTGAAAGTCACGAAAGAATAAATTAATTATTATTATACAAATATTTAAAACACGAATTTATAACGAATAAATTCACTACTCGTTGAAAGTCACGAAAGAATAAATTAATTATTATTCTACAAATATTTATAACACGAATTTATAACGAATAAATTCACTACTCGTTAAAAGTCACGAAAGAATAAATTAATTATCATTCTACAAATTCTACAAATATTTATAACACGAATTTATAACGAATAAATTCACTACTCATTGAAAGTCACGAAAGAATAGATTAATTATTATTATACAAATATTTATAACAAGAACTTATAACGAAAAAATTCCCTAATTGAAAATCACGAAAGAATAAATAAATTATTATTATATAAATATTTACAACAAGAATTTATAACGAAAAAATTATTATTAATTAATAATATTATTAATTAATTATTATTAATTAAATTAGACCATTTAAAATAAATTTTTAGAAACATCCAGACACCATTCTTTGGTTTCTTTTTTTTCTTCAAATCATTTTCTATCAATTGTATATTTTTCAGTTTATTTAGCACATGTTTTGAAAAGTAAGTGATACGAGTCTAAAAAACCATTCATTTTCTTCCTAAATCGTGTCATTCATATGTACGAGTTAATTATTAATTAAAAAAAAATACAGACAAAATGTTAATACAGAAATATACCCTGCGATCTAACATTGCAATTAATTAATTGTAATTATACCGAATACATGTATCAAACAACGGTTATGTGATGTATGAAAATAGGATGATCGCATATCGAAGACTCACGAGATAACATTACGCGAACGTAAATTTTTGGGCTCGTTCGCTCCTACAGATAATTAGACACTAATATCGTTAATTAAATTTAATATGATCGAGTAAACCTATTGATGCTGCGCGTACCCGATTTCGACGCGTCACTAAACAACGGATCGAGTAACCCTATCAAATTTTGACAAATATATTACTTATCAAACATCAAAACATCGACGAATGCCAATATTAGCCAATGAATAATATTAAGTTATGGTATTCGTCCCATCTCGCCGTCTGAACGGAAATCGATAATTGTGCTCTGTATCAAGAAAAAAATTCGACCTTGATGAAATAGCTTTAAAAAACCGATCGCATTATTAAGTTCTTTTTTTTTTTTTTTTATCGAACTCCGAAAAATGTGGAAAAATCTGGTAAAATAAAATACTTATTTGTTGAAGAATAATGTGATAAATTAGCATCGAAATTAGTGAAACTTTATTATAATTAACGAAAAATTTCGTTTAGATGAATCATCGTAAATGAAGTTTCATTATAACTTTGTTCGTAATCATTTTACGAGGTACAGTATGTGTCTTGTTAATTAGAAGTTTCTCTTGATAAAAATTATTTAATGTATAATTTCTGACAATTTAAATAGTCTATATTTTAAAAAGTTCATAATATATCTAATAAGTATAACTAATTTTTCTTTTTGCGTGATGTATATTTTATTTTATTTTTTTTTTTAAGTTTTAATCAACTGCATTAACTTCATATAGTTATTAGCGACGATGTTACGAGCCGAGAAAATAATGCTACAGAGAATTATTTTGATATAAAGCACCGAGTCGCTTAAAAAGGTGAATACTACATTTGCCGATGATTATTGAGATTTTTATAAAAGGTTTCTTTAATTAAAATAATTAATAATTTGAACCAGGTCACTAATCATCCTTTTCCAATGGCTTTTTTTTTATATTCATAATTAATGTTGCATGAACTGCGAGGTTAATAGCGACAGCATAAAAAATGTACTATATACAATGTTGGTCAATAAATATTATCTAAAATCTATTGCCATCGTTATTTATTGGTTTTGTAAAAAAATGTTTGAAATAAAATTTATTGCGAAATTTGTTGAATGCACCTTCATTTTTGTTGCCTTAAAATTTTCTAAGATATCAAGGTGACTTTGTATTGTATCATTATATCATTTAAGGAATGTATAATTATATTTGATTATTTTTACGTTACACTAACTGAATAATTAATTAAATTTCTTTTACGAATTAGCAAAAATCCTTAATTTTTTCATCTTCAAAGTTCTACTCGATCAGGATATTTAATTCAAATTTATCGCAATGTATTTTTACATTATAGCGCTTGATTAATAAACTAAATTTCTTTTAAGAATTGAAAAAAATCGTTAATTTTTTCATCTTCAAAGTTTCGCTAATAAATTTTTTAATTAATTTAAATATATCGCAAAGTGTATTAGACGCGACTGTAACTAACAAATTAAAAAAAAATATAGCATAAGTTCTGGATAGTTGGACCACATTTTGGAAAGAAGCCATTGCATTGTTAGTTTTTTACATTTCTGTTGTTTCGGACAAATTAAAGCAGCGCGTAATTTCGAATATGTATAAAATACTTCGGGACATATTAAAATATTTATTTCTTTTTTTAATCAAGAAATACCAACATTGCAAATGGACGGCCTCATCCGCATGTTCGGGTTTGGGCGTCCCATTACGAATATCAAAAAATGTAGCTTATAAAAAATATAATACAAGAGAAAATTAGTTGATATGTTGCTTTTTCTTCAATTTTCCACGTACATCACAAATATTCCCCATGCATACAGCATCCATCACGAAGCAACATCCATTTTCGTTTCCAGAGGTCTCGAAATAGCTTTTTTTTTATTTCTACTTTCCAGTATGCGCAAAACTTTAACTCATAATATATATATACGATTTTGCAACAATTATCTATACGAGGATAATAACAACCCGATTTATTTATTTTATTTTGAGATACTAACACTAGGTGGTCTCACCCGATGGTCGAACCATCCCCCATTTACCCTATCACCAAACAAAAAAAAAAAGAAAAAGAAAGAGAAAGAAAAAAAAAGAAAATAAGGAATCAGAATTGTATGTACGCTGCAATAACATCGTCGCACTTGGACGATATTCCATTCGATGTCGCGACTAATATTTCTACGCTCCCATTGAACTAAAACCGTTGTTAACAATGTAGAATAACGAATGATGAGTTCACCGCACTTGTATATATATTATTTAATCTTTATAGTACGAATTTTGTTTGCTTATCAGAGAAAAGAACTATGATTGATTACAGTATTTTACTTTGATTGCAAAATTTTTTAAGTAATAATTGCTATAGATGGATCGTGGTATCGCTACAATAATACAGTAACAAAATTTAACAGTACAGTGATAACTAAATGAAATAAATTTTTTTTAATCTGAAGTCACATGGCGCCATAGTGGGTTAATTCAACCAGTTAAGTGTGTTTGACGACTATATCCATGATGGAGATATGGCAGAATTTTGTGTCACAACGGCTATATCCGTCATGCGTGAAACTTTGTTACAATTTGATATTTAAATTGTAATTTTGGCCAAAACTAAATCATATCCATAAATTTTTATATTTTTAAAATGTTCAGAGGTAAAGACGAAATAAAACGAACAAATAAAAATAGTAAATAATTCGAGTTGGGTTCATAACTTCCTGAGAGCTAACTATACCCCTCGTCGCTTCATTATCGCGGCACACACTGGTGCGCGCTTTGCAAAGAGATCGCCACAGTTAACTGGTTAAACTCCCATTTGGACTTAACGTCACGGAATAAAGTTCCATCTTGAAAAATGGAGATGACCTCGATATCTCTAAAAAAAAAATGACTTAAAAACAAAAATATTTTTAGCATCGTATGAGCCCCATTGAACCACTCAAGTTTAGTTTTGAGTCGTATTACAGTTTCTTCGTATCTCTTCTGATGTTACGATGTGTCTGATATCCTGTTGTATCGTTTCCTGTTATATCGTTTCTGATAATAGAGTTTCCTCGTGTTTCTGATGTTTCTGATGATTCTACTGAATCTGATGTTTCTCGCGTACTTTTTCTTCCGATTCCGATTTTTGCGCGTCAATTTATATCCTAAAATACTCTCGCGCTCCGTCTTGATTGATGGAAGTCGGAAGTGTAAAGATTTTATGTATCACCGGGTATGTTTGAACGAGTGATTGTTGAATGCGTGCAGTCGGGGTCGTCTCGCGACGGTATGACGACAGTATGTCACTCGAGTGGTTGGTTGGAAAAACTGCGTGAAGTATAGATGGGTGATTGTGGCGTGCATGTGGATAGTGTCGTCTTACGCCTAGGCGGCACCGGAATGTTTAGGAAAGGGTAGCAGGAAAAGCGAATGCGTCGGGGGTAAAGTATGTACGTGACTGATTGAGGTTTGACCGTGGATGCAAGGATCTGAGTGCGACAGAGAAAGGATGCATGGGTAAGAAAAGATGGAACGATTGGGAATGGGTAATATAAGGGTGTGAATGTTCGGGCGCGTGGCAGATTATGTTTGGAATTGTAAGGAATTGGTGACGGTAGAGTGCTGATAAGAGTATAGAATTTATGAATTGTATACGTTTATTAAATATATAGTTTATGACCAAGTGTCAAGAGAGTTAAATCATTTACCTCTTTTACAGAAGGGAAACGGTAAGGAATCGAAAATGATGAATTGTAACTGGCGATAGGATAAAGTGATGGAGAAACTGAAGGTGGATGAAGTTTGAGATGATAAAAATTGGAACAAACCCTGGAAGGAAAGGTGGTGGAAGCGACCAGGCTGAGAAGTTCGGTATGAAGTTTTATGATGGGTCCGAGTTTACGAGTTTATGAATGTTGGTTGTTCGGCTACGAGACCGAACAGCACTCGTGAAATAAAGTTGCCCCCGTCCTACTATAAAACACGTCGCTCCGATCCTTTTGTCCAAATTTCAAACCCAACCTCCCATTTCCAATGAATCAGAGTGTCCACGTTCACTTCCAGTCACTCGATACTCCACCTCGATACGCCCATCACTTTCACCCCCATGACCATCAGCAACGCCACGTTTGGCGCATCCTGTAACGTTTCGCTCGTGACCCCAGTCATAGGCACCGCGGCGTCCCGCGGGGGTGGCAGTTCCGGCGATTAACTAAACTTCGAATCGATATATTCGAGCGCGTGAAAATCGGCGACCTCGCCTTTGTCCCTCGATCACGGATTTGTTGTAATACCTCCGGGAAACTCGTAAATTAACGATCGGCCTCGACTTTCGAGCGGTGTCACGGACGACGGCATAACACCGGCTAAACCGGCACGCCGCGAACGAAACATTGACAGTTCTGTGAAAAAAAAAAAAAAAAAAAATAAGAGAGGAAGAAAAGAAAAAAAAAGGATAACCCGGGAGGGAAAAGCGATTTCGAGCTCGTCCGTAGCGTATTTTATCGGCCTGGTCATCCTGTTCCTCGCTTTGTCTCGTTCCGATGCTCTTTTCTTCGCTGATATTGTTTTTTTATAAACTGCTCCGACAGAGACGCTCGTTCTATTCTTTGGCCGCGTTCCTCTTTTAGGGGCGAGGTTTAATTCGAACGGTTACGCCGTTCGAGAAATTATTGCGACGATAGGGAGCTCTACAGCGAGGATTTTTTCTCTTTGCTCTGCGTGCGATTGTATTATACTTTGCTTTCTTGTTTTTTTTTTTTTTTTTTGGAAGAGGTCCTTGACTTTTTCTTTGATTAAAACGTGTATGCGAGTATGAATATGTTTATTTTGATTTCCGTCTAAATATACTGTATTCTGTATTGTGAATTCTGTCTAAAAATAAAATAAATTCATAGAGAGAGTGGATTTTTCAACGGTAGTTTTCTACGATTATGCGCCGAACGAGTGAAGATCTGTTGTGTTTTTAACCCTTTGCATTCTGAGTCACGATCGATATTTTGTCCCAACTGGCTCGTTTTTGATAAGCCATTTCTAAAAGCTGTATTAAATTTTGTCTTAATTTTGATACTTTTATATTTAGTAACACGTATGCATTGATAAAAATCGACGAAATTTATTTTTAATCAGAAAGAACGTGTTTTATATTATGAAACTGAGAGGAATGGAGCGAAGTGGAATGTCGAATCCAGCTCGACATAGGAGCGCAAAGGGTTAAGAATTAGCGTGTTTCTCTAAACACAACGTTGATGATTATTATTAGCGAACTGTTTGCTATCGGGTTGTAGCATTTGCACGAATTTCTTTATTTACAATGACACAATACTATAATTAAACCCAGAATTACAATCGGAATATCAATAATTAATTTGCTCAAACGAAATAATATTGATTTTCGCAATGAGACGAAGTAATTAACATCGAAACCGATAATTACCAAATTCAACTAATACATCCTACAAATTTAATAACCGAAGATCTACATTAAATTATAAAGCATCCCGTAATATGTTACGAATCATAAAATAGGACGAGTTTATTTTTTGATATCGTACGAGTCATTGGTATAATTTTTTTTCAACTTACAGTAGACTCCTTTTTAACTGGCTTACACCCCTGTTTAAAAGTCTTTGAAAAGTTATAATGTTTGCTCCA
The DNA here is from genome assembly GCA_019453375.1 of Ctenoplectra terminalis. Lineage (NCBI taxonomy): Eukaryota > Metazoa > Arthropoda > Insecta > Hymenoptera > Apidae > Ctenoplectra > Ctenoplectra terminalis. The sequence continues at coordinate 2,461 of SMSQ01019545.1, read as the reverse complement.
GATCTATTCTAATTGAAAGATATGAAGAAATTAGGACGAAGAAAGTATACACTGATACTTAACAATCTTACTAAATAATAAATACACTTAAAATTTCATATTTTATACAAAAAGTGTTGCTAAAAACAGTGAGTGTAAGATTTTAAACGATGGTGTATATATATCAGAACGGTTTACCTAAATTCTTCTTTTTAAAAAAAAAAAATTTAATTTAATGTTTATGTAGAAAACAATTAAACTATATTAAACTTTACCTCACTGGCTAAGGGTTGAACTGCTTAATTTAATTTTAATATAAATTTGCTGTTTTTAAAACCGCCTTTGTAATAGTAGTAAGCTACAAATTACTTGAAACATAATTTCTTACTTCTCATTTACAATAATTCATAATAATTATTGATCCGGTAAATCAGAAAATTAAAACACAAGCTTACCACCAATATAATCACAAACTTTCCAATTCCTCTCGTTTATAGAAATTTTTTTACGATTTATACAAAAACTATTCCGATGAAAATTAATCAAAGAAACACTATATAATTTTCAGAAGCGATTAGAATACCTTCTATCGCGAAATTAGATCGATTCGAAGAGAATAAAGAAAAATATTCCCAAGGAAATTATTAGGTTGTCCCGAAAGTTCCTTCCATTATTCTCACGCAATGCTTTCGTCTAGCAATGTTTAAATAAACATTCAGCCTTATTTGTTAAACGAGAGATGGAGGGAAAAAATAGTACAAAATGAATCCTGTATAAAACAATAATATATCATAAAACATAAAATATTATGTACCTGTTACCTATTAATAAAACGAAAGAAACTTTTGGGACAACCTAATACTTATTAAAAAAAAAAAGAAAAAAAAAACCACGTGGTTTTTAAAATCGAACAGCAAATAGACTTCCACGGCGCGAAATTAAATCGATCCGAAGAGGATGAAGAAACGAACCACAGGATTAAAGAAAAATAATCGACTTTTATTTCGAATGTATTAAGTTATCTTACATTCCGTCCCGAACCTTCCAGTTCGCGAACGTGATTTATTTACACGGTTCTTTCGACTATATTACAAATAAATATTCTCTTGCATTCTCATCTTGTCATCTCCGAAACGCATTCAAATTACATCCGCCTTCGATTCTCTTTACCTGTCGTGTCTAATTCCTACCAACCCATTTGAAACACACCACCCACCCTCTTCAACGTTCACGAAACGAGGCGACGCGACCGTTCATTCCTTTTCTCTCTCTTCTTCTTCTTCTTCTTCTTCTCTCTTTCTCTCTCTGTACACTCCTCATTTATATTTATCACTAAAACACGACGACGCGAGGTAAAATGTACAGACGAGTTCGCGAACGATAATACCTTTCGGTGCTGAAAATACGAACGATTCTAACGACGCACACGTACGATTCGCGTATCTCTTCCTTCGCAACAAACTACTATCGTTTTCCTATAAATACAGAGACACTCGGGCGTTCATATCTATACAGTCGGAACTAACACTGTACTAACACGCATACCATTGCAAGAACGAATCCGTATCAACGATCGTAAATATAATTCGTGCACAATTAACACATACGATAAATAGCTTCTATTCGTTGCGGAATTAAGTTTTGTTCGTTCGAGATTTTCATACGTATCTCATGGTTCGTGATTTGCTGCAGCGATTCTTAAATATTCATCTTTCATCGACTCGTTCGAAGTCAGGGTTATTTTTTTTTTTATAAAACGATTTCCAGCGGTCGTTTTAAAGTTTTGAGAACTTTAGATTTTGGTGTATTTTTCTTTTAATGATTCATAACATTTATTGTTTTAAGTTTCGGTTGGTGTAACATTAATTTCTTTATAGTCTTGTTTATTGTTTCATTTTTACACGGTGTCATTTATTTAATGGTTTTTCTTTTTTTTTTTTTAATATTGAATATTGAATATTGAATATCTTTTTCTTTTCTTTTTTTTTCAAGCCGTTCATAGGTGATACATCGATGATTCTTTTGGATTTTATAATTATAGGACAGGTACAGTATTGGACGAAATTATAGTAACTTTGAGATAATTTAGAAATCAATTTGTTTGATATTTTCTTTATTCGTTGGAAAATACTGAATTTTTTTTAAATATTAAAAGATGGTATAATGTTCATTGTTAACCCTTTACACTTCGAAACATTTTTAAGTTTCCCAGTTTCACTAGGAAAACTTAAACTTTTGGAAGCTAAACAAAATTATAAATATTCACAATTTTTGATCCAATTGATTAATTTGCTTCGTATTAAAATAAAAGAAAAATCGAATCGATATAAATACAATATTTAACTTAAAACTTAATTTCTGAAGAAAAGTAAGTTAAATTGACCGCGAAAAAAAGTGTCGAATAAAATTGTTACAGTTTCGTCCATTACTGTAATTCTTCCTTTCTTAAATTAATTTCTACTCAATCTCCTGTATAAAGGAC
>SMSQ01019544.1:8009-20293 GCA_019453375.1 Ctenoplectra terminalis | reverse complement strand
GTAGGTTTTAATAGAATTGTTAATTTGATTGGAATTTTTGTTATTTGGGTAAAAATATTTAATACAGTGGAATTGTAGGAAAAGGAGGAAGACGATAACGTTGCATGGTGGAGGATGTGGAGAACTAGGTGGAGATGAAAGACGATTGTCTTAATTATATGAATAGGTTTTAATAGAATTGTTAATTTGATTGGTATTTTGGTTATTTGGGTAAAGATATTTAATGCAGTGGAATTCTAGGAAAATGAGGAAGACGATATCGATGTATAGTGGTGAAAGTGGAAGATTGGGTGGAGATGGAAGACGATTGTCTTAATTATATGAGTAGGTTTTGATAGAATTGTTAGGTTGATTGGAATTTTGGTTATTTGGGTAAAGATATTTAATACAGTGGAATTGTAGGATAAGGAGGAAGGCGATATCGATGTATAGTGGTGAAAGTGGAAGATTGGGTGGAGATGGAAGACGATTGTCTTAATTATATGAGTAGGTTTTGATAGAATTGCTAATTTGATTGGAATTTTGGTTATTTGGGTAAAGATGTCTAACAGAGTAGAATTGTAGAAAAGGGAGGATGGACGATAACGATGGATGGTGGAGGAAGTGGAAAATTGGATGGAGTTAATACATGATTGTCTTAATTATACGATTAGGTTTTGATAGAATTGCTAATTTGATTGGAATTTTGGTTATTTGGGTAAAGATATTTAATGCAGTGGAATTGTAGGAAAAGGAGGAAGACGATAACGTTGCATGGTGGAGGAAGTGGCGGACCAAGTGGAGATGGAAGACGATTGTCTTAATTATATGAGTAGATTTTAATAGAATTGCTAATTTGATTGGAATTTTGATTATTTGGGTAAAGATGTCTAACAGAGTAGAATTGTAGAAAAGGGAGGATGGACGATAACGATGGATGGTGGAGGAAGTAGAGGACTAGGTGGAGATGGAGGACGGTTGTCGTAATTATATGAGTAGGTTTTAATAGAATTGTTAAGTTGATTGGAATTTTGGTTATTTGGGTATTGTAGGAAAAGGAGGAAGTACGATAACGTTGCATAATGAAGGAAGTGGAGGATTAGGTGTAATTAGTACATGATTGTTTTAATTATACGAGTAGGGTGTTTAATAAAATTATTAATTTGATCGGAATTTTGGTTATTTGGGTATTGTATGAAAGGAAGGAAGGACGAAATGTTGCACGATGGAGGAAGTGGATAATTGGGTGAAATTAGTAGGTTGTTTAATAGAATTGTTAAGATAGTTTTCGATATTAGTATAATAATTTAATACATCAAAATTGTGGGAAACGGAAGATGGTAATGATAAGGAGGAATATTAACGATGCATAGCGGAGGAAGTGGAGAATTGGGTGAAATTAGTAAGCGATTGTTTTAATTATACAAGTAGGTTGTTTAACACAATTATGAAAGTAGTTAGAGTTTTGGTTATTTGGGTAAAGATGTTTAATAGAATGGAATTGCACTAAAGGGAGGAAAATAATAACACGCAAGGATGATAACGCTGCACCGTCGAAGAACTGGAAGACTAGATGAAGTTAGCAGGTGATTCTCCTAATTGCACGAGTAGATTAACACTTTCGCCACGGTAACATCGGTTGAACAGGAATTGAGCAGTATTATACATTAATGTAGGCCACCAGCGTTAAATTCCGGAGCACGCAAATCGTAAGGCGCTCTTCAATTGCTCCACGTTAAACATACGCTTTTCAAAATATTAAATGAAAATACTTCAACAATTTATTATACATAGAAACGTTAACAATGCATTCGATCGTTTCATCTAAGCGACCTGTTTCCAAAAAATAAATTTAATTACCACCACAGAATCAATAAAATAGGCGGTTTAAAATTTTCGTCCAACATTTGATACTTTTTTCTCGATTCGGATAAACTGATACCGTTTGTTTAAATTCGATCTTCTTTTAATTCAACCTAGTGCAGGTTAGGTCACTTCCGCTCGACCATTTATCATCTCGAGACAGCTGGAAATGTGCCGTGACTCCGGGCATCTATCTCCCGGCGTCGTGTTCGATAATCGCTGCACGTCGCTTTATTTATTCGCGATTCGACCGGAAATCCATCGGAATCCGTTCGCTCTGCGACCCAGTTACGGGCTTCAACGACCGCTCGACCATGTTTGCCGGGCAGTTTTCAATTATGATATCTTATCGTCGAGCTAGGCGAGTGTCGCTCCGCTGGAATGCGATACCGTTAATTGATTCTCATCCTGTAGCAGTTGAATGAAATTTCTTACGGCCGCGGGAATACGCCACGATCGCGTTCCCATCGCGCTTATGCTAATTTGAGCATAGCAGGTATCATGTGCGTAACACGAAGAAGAAAAATAACGCTGTTAGGATTGCGCAATCGGCAATTTTAGGATCTAATCTATGAGAATCGCGGATGAAATTTTTAGGTGGGAATTGCTAGGTTTGGTTTCGTCAAGGTTTTTAAGGGATTTTTTTAATTTTTACGGTTATCAAACTCTCCATGAAAATCAACAGAAAATCATATTTTCTTAGAAGGGATGTTTCCACCCCTAAATTTGTTCCATCATCGTAAAAATATTAATTAGGTTCTTCTAATCAGTTGAGCTATATTTCTATTAAGTCTTCAATTTTCTGAATTTTTACAGTTACCAAACATTCCATGCAAATTATCAGAAAATTACATTTTCTTCGAATATTGACCCGTTCCATCATCTTAAAAAAAATTAATTAGATTCTTCTAATCACTCGAACCATATTTCTATTAAGTCTTCAGTTTTCTGAATTTTTACAGTTTCCAAAAATTCCATGCAAAAAACTATACTTTCTTCGAATATTGACCCGTTCCATCACCTTAAAAAAAATTAATTAGATTCTTCTAATCACTCGAACCATATTTCTATTAAGTCTTCAATTTTCTAAAATTTTACAGTTACCAAACTCTCCACGCAAATCACCAAAAAATAACATTTTCTTCAAGGGGATGTTTCCACCCCAAATCCGTTCCATCACCTTAAAAAAAATTAATTAGATTCTTCCAATCACTTGAACCATAAATATACACATTTCTATTAAGTATTCAATTTTCTGAATTCTTCGAGCTACTTAATTCTTCGTGCAAATGAGAAATTTGGATAATTGGTAACCTACCGTGTCGCGGTGTCTGATGTTCCACGCGATCTATCTCACTCTCTCTCGAGCCGTGAACCTGTCCTTAACGCGACGCGAGTAGGTTTCCGCGTCAGCGTGGAACATTTACAATGCGGCTAGAGGCACGCTTAATATGCGTGGGCGTTGGAGCCGCGGTGCGTGATTCAAGGCGGGTTCTCACGAGCCACTCGTGCTCGTCGGTTGTCCGAGGGGTGTCGTGGGGAACGGTGACGGGCAGACGGAACGAAGGAAAAGTGACGAAGACACGCAGGGTGTCGACGGCCAACGGTACGCGTTCGATCGTTTAGGAATTCGCGAATACTTTAAACGGGAGTAAAGTGCGAGCGGTATTCGCATGGACTCTCGTCACGTGCAGTGGCGAACGAAGGAGAGGTAAAGAGGTATTGCGCAGAGCTGGCTAAAATATATATTTTAATACTAGAACTACCGAAATGGTCGAAATAACCAATTCATAATTTCTCATAGAAATTTTATAAATTAACTATGGTGTCTTTTGAGAGATTTTTCTTGCAACGTATATTTTTTCGTATCTCTTTCGTCTTGATTTCTTCCATAGAAATAAGTGTATTTTTAGTATAGATAGCTCCGGTGTTAATATTGAGAAGTACTTAATTAGAATGTTTAGTAGAGATCTCGGTGTTGTTTTAAATATTTTAGGTAAATTAAAAAATTTTAATTTCTGAAAAATTTGTAGCAGACTCTAGTGAGCAAATTTATGAAGTTTCCGGTATCTAAGGATTGAAACATTCGTTCAATGATGATTTTTTAAAATTGTTATAGCGATTAAAATAAGTGTTAATTTACTGGAGAAAATTGGAAGAAAATTGTAAATTGGATGTAGCACAAATTCTCAGATGTAATTTTTAACCTTTGCAATTATGAAATAACTTAAAAAAAAGTAGGTTATTTGGTATTTCATAATCGGTTTCGGCTCTGAATATCTCACATTTGAAAATTGTTGGAATATCATGGACTGTTTAATATACTTCGATCACTTTTTTTTTTCTTTTACACGAAATTACGAAACGATGGAGTCACCTCTTACGTTTCGATAAGACGTTCAGTTCCGCGCCTAATTATCATGTATTGTGTGTGCGTTGCGGGCTGGAGGAAAGCTAACATTCCAGAATTCACTGCCGTTCGAAATACCTACGAATCCGTAATATCGCTGGCGCGAGATGATTTTCAACTACGTTCGTTCATTATGCATCGTCATGCAAACACCATTCCTCGCCACAGTGAATAATTTCGATCTCTAGGATCTATAAAACTGTGGAGTTACAGCTTGTAGAAGTATGTTAATTTATTTTAGCTCGAAGAAGGCAACCGGAATATTCGATAAAAGTCATTAAATTGTTTGTTCAACTTAGATCAGTGTGGAACGATTAAATAGTGTAAGATGTTCTTAATAACAAATCTATGATTTAATATAAATTCTAATGTTCGATTACTATTTATATTGAATCATTCTATTTCAATATGAATTCAATATCTATTGAATCATACTATTCTAATATTAAATCATTTTATTTTAATATGAATTCAATATTTATTGAATCACACTATTCTAATATTAAATCATTTTATTTTAATATGAATTCAATATTTATTGAACCATTCTAATATTCATTCACAATTTATATTTAATAATAAATTCGCTATTAAGAACATCTTAGATTATTTAATTATTCCAATTTAATATTAAATAATTTTTGCTTAAAAAATACATATATTTAAATTCGTAAATAAATTACAGCAAAGAAACGTTTATATTATTTCCCCAAAAAATTCCTATTATTTTTAAACCTATTTAAAAAATATTTCTAGCATCCATAAATATGTGTTGTCCGATCGTGACGATATTTCGACTATTTTCCCTTTCGATGGCTCCCCATTATGCCTGTCCACTTTCGTATAATACATATCATCGTCTCCTCTAACTAGAACGAACGTGTAGCGTACGTGATTATGAATATACTCGACGTGCCCACCTGAATATCGAAGCAGGTGTCCCCATTCATTCAGCGAACTTGCTGTCTACTCGGCCGAGCGTTGCCTGTAGCGAGGTATTCAAGTGTCTGCAGAGCATAATCGAGTGTTCTCTGTGACATTATCATCGCGAACGTTTCCTCGTTGGAATTGGTCACCAAACGAGGTCTCTGTTTCAGACCAAATAGAAATGTTCGTCGAAATATAGCAGTATCTCTTGGCAACAATTTTAATCCTTTAAGGTTCGAGCCACCTTCGACAGTTTAGCTCAGGCTACTTCATATTTAACTCTTTGCACTCGGGAATTTTTTTAAGTTTCAAAGGATTACTGTGAAAATTTACTGTACTTTCGGAAAGAGAAACAGAAAATTATAAACGTTTACGAGTTTTTATTTATTTGGTTAATTTAGTTTAAAACAGAAGAAGCGTTTGAATTGACGAAGATACAGAATTTAATTTAAAGAAAATTATTCATGTCGCCGTAGCGGCGCCAGTCGAGTGCAAAGGGTTAATAATCTACTTTTAAAAACAGTCAATAATTCTACCGAATTTAGGTATCTTCAGAACCGGTAACGTATATTTAGATACAAAATTTTTACAAAGATTTAAACAGAACAATATGTTCGATATCCCTAAACTGATAATAATGGAACAAAATAAAATGTCGAGTCTGGCTCAAAGTAAAGCGTACAAACAGAAATCGTTCCATATTTCAGTATATACCGTACTTTTTGATTTGCTGTCTCTCGCCATTTGAAATAGAGAACTTCAAGGAAACACGCATTTTCTAAAAAAGTTATGCCGACGTACAAAAAACATTTGGTGGCAAAATACTTAAGAATTTAAGAATAAAATTGCAGAGGCCTGCAAAGGAAAGCGGTATCTTTAATAAACCCATTAATGAATTATAAGGTATTATTTTTTGAAATTGTTACTCTCAGTTCGCAGAAACCAACGACGCCTAAACGAAAATTTCAGCGCTTAACGTGTTAATAAACTCTGATGTCCCCTGAGAGGAGACGTTCGAGTTCAAAGAGTTAACACTAAACCTACCGACCATTAAATTACACCTATTTGTATAAAAAAAATTACATTAATATATACTTGAAAAAATACATAACGCGTCAGAAACAAATCTGTGTCACATATTTTACAGAAAGTCTCAAAAAAATAGTTAAAAATGCACCGTTGATAATTTATAAAATTCGGGTAAGAAATTAAATCATTCGGTTTTAAAGTCGAATCATCGACTCCGATGTAACTCGGTCCGTCTGTGAAGCCGAAACCTCGAACAAGTAGACGATGTCGCGATTATACGCGACGCGTAACGCACATGCGACATGTGTGAGACATTTGCACGCTGACGTGACGGAACGACGCTCGATTTTTCCATTCCGATCGCGTGTCCGCGCGAACAATTAGGCTCGAATTCCTCGGCCAGCCTCGGCTCGACCGATCGATCCAACAGCGATGTTCTCGTCGCTTTTGCCGATTATTCGAGCAATCGTTGCCGGAGAGATACCGTTGCCGAGGTACACGATACGCGTCGAGGTCACTGTTCTTTCGCACCGTCAACCGACCATTCTAATTATCGATCGGCCAGCTCGTGCGAAAGCAAACACGTCATTTTCCTTTCTTCCGTTGATTGTAAAGGGTCACGAGTCGAACAGGCTGCGTGGCTGTGCAATGATTCTTCGTTTGCGCGGAAAGTGACGCGTCTTCCATTGTATTTCTTGGAACAAGCTCGTATCGTGGGTTTCATTATTTTATTATGGGTCAAGGAGCTGGTAGAGATGACTTTGGATTGAGATGGGAGAATTTTTGACGAGGTTCTTTTTTTGGTGAATTTTTGTAAAAATGGGAGTACGTCTGATGGTTGGAAGAGTATCGTAGAAGAGGTTTGACGAGTGACGATTGAAGAGTTTTTGTGACACTTGTCGTAATTGGCTGGCGGGTAGGTTTGGTGTGTAATACCAGTGGTAATTGCAAAGTTTCTTTCGATAGTTTCTAATACCTCTTGAATATACAATTGATTTAATAATTTAATACGTAAAGTTACATCGTTTGGAGTCTGTTTCGCGGAAGAGCGATTAGGTGTCGAATGATGTTATAAATGTTTGTTGTTTTTGATCAGTTCTTTTTCAGGCATGTGTAATAATGTTTGTTGAGAAAGTTAAATTGTGTTCGATAGGATTGTAACGTGTCGCTGCTTGGAATTAATTATTGCACAACTGAAAAATAAATTGAGGGTGTCTCGGTTGATGGAGGCTACTTAAGCATCACAATTCCAAGAATATGTTTCTCTAGTAAAAAAAAAAAAAAAAATATTAATCGTTGTCAAAATAAAATCTGAAAAATGACATCACATAAAGAATTTTTTTTTCACAGTGTTCTTCCTTCAAAACCATTCAAATTATATTGTAAAAGACAAAGCAGATATTTAGGTGGCCTCCTTTAGCTGAGACACCAATTGTAATAGTAATTATTATATTCTAATATATTTCACTAAAACATAATAATATCATAGCTCCTGTATCGAGTACATTAAAAAATGTAAATTAAAAAAAAAAATCCTTTAATATTCACATTTTTTAAAATCGTGCATCAACACCAATCACCAATATTAACACTACAACTACCAGAGCGATCAAACGACCGGTTCATAATTTCTCATACAAACTCTCTAAATTTTTAACAGCACATTTTTTACTATTTTTCACAATTTTCTATACAACGTAAGATCAAAGACTTATTTCTCCTGGATTACGTATTTTTCCAAATATCTATCGTGATTCCTTCGGTACAAATAGATATAATAGAATTCACCTTAACCCTTTGCGCTCTTAGTCGTACTCGATATTTTATCTCAACTGGATCGTTTTCAAAGGCTGTACCGAATTTTCCTCAATTATCATATTTTTATAATCGTTAATATATCTGCATCCCCTAAATTTCTATCAAAATTAATTTTAATATAAGCGGAATTTCGAGTCTAGCTCGACATACGAGCGCAAATGGTTAAATCGTCGGTAGTTTTAGTGTTGTAAATATAGCTCAGTGAGCGAAAATGTGAAATATTCATGTGGATCAGAATTGACCGAACCACCGTTGTCAACAAATACTCTGTCCAAGAGGTTAAGACCATATCTACGCGTTTATGTTTCTCAAAGGCGCTATCTTGTCGTGCACAATGGGCCAGGCGGTGTTTACTGCCGCGTATCGATCATCGTCCCACGAAGCGAGGGCAACATTAGAGGGCTCATTACGTTCGTATCCATTGCTACAACAATGGCTACTTGGCATTCGCGTTATGCCGCCGGCTCGACATTGTTCTCTGCAACCGTTTTCACCGAGCACCGTGCGCATACGTGGGATTCAATCGGAGGGCAATGCGTCTTCCGTTGCATCCTGCGTCCTACTCGATCCTTGAACAAATGGGACCCGTGGCAAAGAGGAGACGCTCGAAAGATTCGTATGGATCGAACGGAGAGAGGCAGGGGATAAGAAATCTCGGTTTTTAATGCTAGAACTATTAATGCGGTAAAAGTGATCGGTTCATAATTTCTCGTAGAAATTGTGCGGATTAACTGTGGCGCCATTTCGTGTAATTTTTTTCGGTGATTTTGTGTAAAAAAAAAAAAAAATGCGAAGGAAGATTTGTTTCTCTTGCATTATGTATTTTTTTAAATATCTTATTTTTCTTTTTTTTTTATGGAAATAGGTATACTTTAATTGATGGTAGTTCTAGTATTAAAAGAGACTTATAATAGATTTATCCTTATGGAAAAGATTTATTTCGTTTGAGTTATGTATTATATTTTTTCAAATATCTTGTCATTTTTTTTTTTTATACAAATAGGAATATTTTAATCGTTCGTTGTTTTAGTTTTAAAGGAGACAGGAAAGTTCCTAAATTCGTGATCTATTTCCTTTCAAACCATAGAAACAATTTTAGTCAAATTTCGTTCGAGTAATCTGCTAATAATTCTGAATAAATTAAATACACGGTTTTTAAAATAAATCTTTTAGAAGTAACGGTTACGCGATTAATTTATATGATTTATATTGTCTCTCATATAATGCGTAGAAATGATCGAGCGTCTTATAGTTCGTAAACGATGGAGACAATTTTCTTGGAAGATTAATTTATAACTTCTTGAAAAAACAAAATAAAAAAGTAATACTCAATAAAGAACGGAATACTTATGTCGATTTTCTTGTATGTTTCAGCAAATCCTGCAAAAATCATCAGTCTCGGTGGAAATCGAAGTGAGACCAAGGCAACTGGTGCCAGACACTAACTGTTTCATCGACTATCTACCACAGTTGCAAAATATCACGAAGGCGACTTCTGGTGCACAACCCATCTACACGCTTATGGTACCGCTTGTTGGTGAGTAGATTTGCAATTGTAAAATATCTTTTCCTTTTTTATTAATCAATTCTAACTTTTAGATCACTCAGCGCCAAGATTTAAAATTCGTTACGATATAATCAAAGAGTCAATTCTTTTAAACGTATCTCTCTAAATTACATCTAACGTCCACAAGTATTTGATCGCACTAACACAAGCAACTACACACAAGTACAATTCGCAAGAAGCCAATTTAATACTTTCCGGGAGTACCTTCGATTCCTCAATCGCGCCCCAACCGTCGAGGGTGAATTATTTGTGATATTCGACGTGGGAGCCAATTTGTTGGTAACACGAGGCAGGAAATCCACGAGGAAGAGACGAAATAATTCTGTACGGTCGCCAGAAGCGTCTCTGAACCGGTTGACCCCCGCTCTCCCGGCGGGCGAATTTTTTTCGAGCGAAGGTCGTCGATTATCCCATGCGAGGCAGAGGTGTGTAACGCTGTCCGAAATAATGCTCGATCGCGGGGGGAAGAAAAAGTAAAACGTATGAAATAATCGCCGATAAATAACGAGCGGGAGGTCGTGACTCGTGCGTGCGACCACGTCCCGAGCTCTCTGCTCGCGAAGAGAAAATAAAGGGGAGCCGATGCGAATCGATTGGGCCGAATATCGTAAACCCGCCTACGCATGTTGCTTCTCTTGCTTTTTTTATTATTTCATTTTTTTTCCTTTTTTATCTTTGTTGAACGTTTGGAAGGTTTCTTGGTAAAAGATGAAGCAAAAATTGAACTTTTGTGTATGAATAATTGGTTGGTTTAATACTGGGACTACCGGCGATTAAAGTGTATCTTTTTGTACCAAAGAAATTAAAATGAAAGGTATAGAAAGGATACAGAATCTGAAAAAGTAACTCTTCGTTATATTAACACTAGATTTACGGAACCCGTCGATTTGACTCAGTTCAGATCTCGTGATTAAGTTTAACAATCATGCGTGCGAAAGATATAAACTCAAAATGAAATTTATATAGAAAAATGTACGAAGTAAATCTCTGCTTATAGAAATCTATTAATTTGGAGTAAACTGAACTAATGATATTGCAAAAAATTTGTATTTCAGTGTATCCTTTAAAATGATCCAATCGATGCCCGTAAACCTAGTGTTAATCTTTTAAGTTTAACGCGTTAAACGCCACGCCGATTTTGGTCTGCTTTCCGTTAGGCTGTGTTCTGTGACACTGATTCAAAAACATTTGCTCGCAAAATAATTAAGAATTTAAGAAGGAAATTGTAAAAGTTTGCAAAGGAAAGTCGTATCTTTGTTTAATTAATGCGATTCGATAGAACCCATTAATTAATTACAAGATATTATTTTTTTAAATTGATACTGTCAGTCCTTAGAAACTAGCGGCGCCTAGACGAAAATTTCAGCGTCGGTCCACAAGGACCGTGTTAAGAAAAATTAAGTTTAGGAAACGGGGGACCAACTGACGCTAAAATTTTTATATTTTTTCTAAATCTCGAACGTAGATCTCTTGTTCCTAAAAATTTGGAATCGCTTTCCGACGTATATTTATACCGAATCTCCAGTTAATTTTTTTTATTTTTTGTTTTTACTATGAGTTTATTTCAAAGTGATCACACGAATAGCTATTACATTATTACAGTATTTTCAAAAGTAGAATAATAAGATTATTAAAATATGAAGACAATACGTATTTGCTTATAATGAATTTAATAGATTGGTTTTCTTGAAAAACCTTAACACCTTATGGACGTGCTCAGAATTATTTAAGTTGCATATATCAGTTAAAAATTGACACTATATGTATTAATAACAGCTTCCCGTATTTCGATAGCTATTTTGCTGTAAAGTTTTCTAACGTAATGCAATTCTAAATTTTTGCGTTCCTTAAAATACCTAGCTATTCCAAATTTTTCGCTACCAGTGAGTTATACAAGTTATAGAAGAGTTACAAAAGAGTCACATAAGAGTTACAGAAGTAATATTCCCAGAAGCTCAATTAATGATGTCATCAATAACGTGAACACCAAAAATTTTCTAAAAGATATTTCGCTGTTCCTCTCTCAAAATCTCCCACACGCTTCATCTAGTCTTCCTTCTCGCGTAGATATTAAAATCGCCGGAGGGTGATCGTGTCGTTCGAGAAAACATCGTCATTGGGTCATGGCATAGGTCAAAACGATGCGCAAATACCTTACTCACCTTGTGACGACTACCATCATTGTCGTCATCAGTGTCTTGGTCATCGTTGTGTATAAAGATTCATAGAATGTTCCTTTCGCTTCTTTGAAAAGCTCAAGTCGCGATAATTTGCGCCTCGATTGGCACTGTTTTGATGTATTGCCTACTGTTCTGTTCGTGACACAAATTGAGACTCAAATTGGATAATTTGCTACTTATTTGTTTGTCATTATCGGTTCATCAATCCTGTTTGACGTGCAATCGTTCGTAACACTTTGTAAAGGTGATAGACCAGTTACGAGACGATTACGCGTGTTTATGGTTGTTTCAGGTAAAGACAGTGATTAGGGTGATCATAGTTAAGAAACCAGTTTTATTACAACTATCCAATGATACTTAAGATTGTTTATTTTTATCTTAAATACTATACGGTCGTATTTATTTGATTATAGAATTCTTTTTGTCGCAAATTTTTGAAATTCTGCGGTGCCATTTTTAAGCGCAGTATTTAATTTATGGAAAAGTAAAAAAATATTGTACAATTTTATTT
>SMSQ01019543.1:9165-19932 GCA_019453375.1 Ctenoplectra terminalis | reverse complement strand
AAAAAAAAAATAAAAGTTGTTAATAAAGAAGTAAAACATGAATGAAATAGGTAAAAATTGTGCGATACGCGCGTGATTCAGAACGCTGCATCAGCGATTCCAGAAATAATTACTTAAAGCTTCGAGACAAGTTATCAAGCGAGTATTTGTAAGAATAATAGTATATCAATGGATCATACGTCGCAACATCCGAAGACGATTCCTCATTTTCGAGATCCCGATCAGGCGTTGAACACTGACTCGAAGAGTTATCAATATCTACTCCGTACATTCTACCAACGATAGTTACTTAGATAATAAAGACAGCTTAGCGCGAAGCACTTCTGCTCGGTTGAATCACCGCTTCCGAGTCACGTGATTAACAATGCGCAGTTGGAATAAATCATGTTTTATAATTTCGATTGATCTTGATCATCAGCTTCGTGTATACCTCTTCTGGAGCTCGATAATTTTCACCTAATTAAATTTCACGTTAATTGTAACTCAAGTCAATTTGTGGTACGGATAATTTTTTTTCTTTCTTTTCTTTAATTACTTTTTTCAATCATCTTTTTCCCAATAATTATACCGATTAAAGATAACACGTTCTGTTTCTATAACGTGTTTCGTAAAACGTTTCAATCACTTTATTCGAAATGTGAAATTTCATTCACGTGTCTCACGTGTAACGCGATATATGGAAATCTGGAAACGAAGGTGTGTCGTTAAGGAAGCAATTTAAATGGTAATCATACGCGTATTTCGTACTTAGTATTCCAAACACGACTGTAAATCTCAATGTATTCCTCAATTGTTTAATACCTCGAAAAGTAGAGATTAATTTAAACTTTCCGCTCGACGCGTAAAACGTATCTAATTAGTATCAAACATTTAGGTTAGGATGCTATATCCCTTTTTCAACGCTGCTCTTTCAAATACAGCACGATTGTACCGTACGATTACCATTTAAACCATTAACAATTGCCAAACATACAAAACAAATAATTAACGCGACACAAATACGTACAAACAAATTTCTAACAATTCAAAATTCCAAATTCCCGCGAAAACGATGATGAATCGAAACTCGTGTGTTTGAATCATCGCACCCGAAGTCACGTGGGCTCATCGGTCAGAGTAATAAAGAAACACGATGGAAAACTAAAATTAACGCGATACAAATACGTAAACACAATTTCTAACGATTCAAAATTCCAAATTCCCGCGAAAACGATGATGAATCGAAACTCGTGTGTTTGAATCATCGCACCCGAAGTCACGTGGGCTCATCGGTCAGAGTAATAAAGAAACACGATGGAAAACTAAAATATCACGCGACACAAATACGTACAAACAATTTCTAACGATTCAAAATTCCAAATTCCCGCGAAAACGATGATGAATGGAAACTCGTGTGTTTGAATCATCGCACCCGAAGTCACGTGGGCTCATCGGTCAGAGTAATAAAGAAACACGATGGAAAACTAAAATATCACGCGACACAAATACGTACAAACAATTTCTAACGATTCAAAATTCCAAATTCCCGCGAAAACGATGATGAATGGAAACTCGTGTGTTCGAATCATCGGACCCGAAATCACGTGGGCTCATCAGTCAGAGTAATAAAGAAACACGATGGAAAACTAAAATTAACGCGACACAAATACGTACAAACAATTTCTAACGATTCAAAATTTCAAATTGCCGCGAAAACGATGAATGGAAACTCGTGTGTTTGAATCATCGCACCCGAAGTCACGTGGGCTCATCGGTCAGAGTAATAAAGAAACACGATGGAAAACTAAAATTAACGCGACAAACTGTTTTGTATTGGCGAGTCACCGTTTCGAAATCCGATACTAAACGCATCGAGTTTCCGGTTTTGCACTAACCGACATCTACATCACGTTCACGTTTCCATGCTTTCTCGGTTCCGATCCAGGGATCGACGGACTGGACCTAGATTCCCATGTTCCTCGTTGTCAGACAAAGGAGAGTGGTTCGTTGTTCCCTCTGCTCGAGAACGTAACGTGAATCATGGCAAACTCACGTCAGCAGATCTATCAGAGTTTCTACGATTAACTGATAGCCCCGCTGCAAATGATAAGTATTCTTCGTTATTCTCTAAACGTCTTCAACTTCCTTCTGCTGGCGTTAATGACCAAGGACTTTTGTGCTAAAAATGTCGCCGTCGAGGGAAGCCTGATTCCGACTTAGATCTGTTTCAAAAAACATTGTTTTCCGGTGCACGCGCGTTCCACTTTCTTAAAGGAAGTTATTGTTAATCTAACGGTATCGTTAAACGGAACGATAAATTATAGATTAAAAATTGAACGTAAGACAAGCTTATGCAAGAAATTGCATTTTTCTTAATGCGTTTTGTTGCTACCAAGAATTATTAACGCTGGAACACAGTCGAAATGACTGGTTCATAATTTCTTATATAGGAATAGAAATTTTAATATTTAATTTTAATATTTAAAATAGTAATTAATTTTAAATTTAATAATAAGATAATAAAAATTTTAGAAAGCTACAATAATGAATTTTTGAGGATTTTCCATAATTTTTTGTAAAGAAATATGGACAAAGAATCGTTACTCTTATTACAGGTATTTTTAATTTTAAATTTAACAATAAGATAATAGAAATTTTAGAAATTTAGAATAATGAATTTTTGTGGATTTTCCATAATTTTTTGTAAAGAAATATGGACAAAGAATCGTTACTCTTATTACAGGTATTTTTAATTTTAAATTTAACAATAAGATAATAGAAATTTTAGAAATTTAGAATAATGAATTTTTAAGGATTTTCTATAATTTTTTGTAAAAAAATATGCACAAAGAATCGTTACTCTTATTATAGGTATTTTTAATTTTAAATTTAATAATAAGATAATAGAAATTTTAGAAATTTACAATAATGAATTTTTAAGGATTTTCTATAATTTTTTGTAAAAAAATATGCGCAAAGAATCGTTACTCTTATTACAGGTATTTTTACCTATAATAAAATACCTATCATTTCGATTTCTCTGGTACAAATAACTACTTTAATCGCCGGTAGTTCTGTTAATTTGTTTCGATGGATAACATTTGGAAAAAAAAATGCGATTGAAAGAATATCTGAAATACAATAGCCTCTGTTATTCAAATATTATTCTGTTGATCGAATACATTCCAGATAACCCGATCTTGGTAGCATTCATTGTGTGACTCAAGTAACATGCAAAAATACATGCGACGCGAACAGTCAATAATAAAGGCGCTCCAATTACTTCTATAACGCGAGTGGCACACTTGGCAACTGTTCGCTCGAAAGGCAAATATTTGCCAAAACGTCAGTGGGTACGTTTCGTACACGCGCATCTATTGCAACGCGTCGCCGTAAAAAGTGTAACGTTATTTATGCCTTACGATAATATATCCCGATAACTATGTATTAATTTTTATTTTATTTTTAAGGATCGCTGAAATCACGGTGTCCATCTATTTTTACATACACGGAAAAGTTGCACGACTGGTGTCTGCTCGTTCGATTTTTACGCGGCAAGGTTATCTCGTTGGCCGCAGCAAAGTATCCGTTACTTCAAAAAGTCAACGTCTCGCGACGTTAGTCACGTTATTCGTACGATTTCGAGCACAACCATATCGGACTGAATTTTCCACGGTCAACCGAAGCCACTTGTTGATTCTCGGGCATGGTAAAAAAAAGAAAGCACAGCGTTAACACTCCGATTACCGACGATTGAAGTGTACCCGTTTGTATCGAAGAAATCAAAATGAAAGGTAGAGTAGACTACCGTATAACGCGGTTAATACGTTACGCTTTGTACGGAATCGCGTTGTAGAAAATCATACAAGAATTTTCAATCGTGTCAACTACATATTTTATTCTCCATATTTTACCTACTAAAACAGTAAAATATCTTTGTGAAAAATAAATTCCCGTATTTCATTGCACACGCATAAGGCGTTGTACGAGAATCGTGTTATATGCGATATCTTCAGCGTTATAAAAATCCGCGTTGTGAAAACTCGTATATGAAAAGTATATGAAAAAAATATATACTACAACAGGAACCTTTATCTACGTTCTTAACAAAAAAAAAAAAAAAAAATCATAGAAAATCCCGCGAAAAGTACCGTTGTAAATTTATACGTATTAGAAATTACGATTAATTTCTTAACATTTCGGTATTTCTAGCGTTAAGGAACAAGCGTCACGTACCTTGAAACGCGTCCAAATCCGCGAAACGGTACCCCGACGATTCAAATGTTTTTTTTTCTTTTTTCTTCTTCCCAAGTGGCGACTCGTATTAATCCCCTGTATGTGGAACACTATTTAAGCACAAAACTCTTTAATGTCCACCGGGGTCATAGACCCACCTGGCCGATGGCCGTTGCCACTGTCATGATCTCTCTCCGCGTCTCTTCTCTTTCCACCTTTAAAAAGGTACACACTGGTATATGGCCACGACACCCACACAGAGACGAAATAGTTTAGAGGCACACATAAACAGACACTCTACGCACGAGTTGACACACACACGCGAATCTCACACTTCACGATCGAGCTTCTCTCCTTTCTCTTCGCATTCTTTGACATCTTTCGTCCATCATTTTTCGCTTTGTTACTCATAAACTGTTATTCTTTCAGCGACAGGCGGACGACAATGCTTTCTTCTGGTATTTACACGATGATAGGATCGCCTACGATAAGATAAAGAGACTGTACAGGTTCACTCGGACAGTTCGGTGCTACTCGTGCAATCCACACTAACATTCTGTTCCTAAGCCTGCGCGAGACGCGCGCTACTGCCACACCATGCATCCCTACTCTCGTTGTCTGCTTCTCCACTCCCACTACTGTGGTTCGAAGCACGGAATACGCATGTGTATACATAGTGAAACGCATCGGGTGGATCTGATCTCAATATAAATCCATTCCCTGCTACGATTTTATTATTGTATTTTGCATTGTAGTTCGGTTATTGAATATTTATGTGTTGTGTGAAAGAGGTGTGGAAAATAGGTTCGATTATTTTATGTATTATTTTGTGGGATTAAGTTGGTGCTCCGATTTATAACTTAGTCCTGTTTTTTTTTTATTATCAACGATATGGGAGCGGATTATCATTTTTAAGGTATTAGGTTGTCCGGAAAGTTTCTTCCGTTGTCTACACGCAACAGCTTCGTTTGGCAGTATTTATATAAATATTCAGACTTATCTGTTGAACGAGAAATGCAGGAATATATTGTAAATAATAATATATTGTAAAACAAAAATGTTATGCTTTCAATAGTTATTAATACAACGAAACTTTTGGGACAACCTAATATATGCAAAGTGTAATGAGATATTAAGGAAGATCAAGATTCACGTGAGACGGATTTTTTCCAGACCTGATATAGGATTTTTGTATCGTACAAAAAATAATTTCTTTGTATTGTTTAGTCATCGAATCGAAGAGAAATATTGGAAGGTATTTTTTATTACGTAAAAACATTAATTTCTTTGATTTCTCAAGAGGAAAGAAAAACTTCCTTCGCATGGATGATAAATTTTGATTGCAATTAAAAAATGTAAAATACAAAATGGCACGCTCGGTTTAAATCTACCCGATAAAAAAGAAAAAAAAAGGAAAAAAATATATAATACGCGTAATTCTAATCGTTGGACTCGTCTTGTTATGTCCCTTATACAGAAATTAAAAGGAATAAACTTGACTGATCATCTGGGCTACGAATGAGTCATACAATTGTCAGCCCCATCGGGAAGTCGATAATTTTTATCAACTATAGCACAATTGGACTCTGTTATGTACGCCAACGGAAGATAGATACCAATTCTGTTTGAGTATTTTTCATGCCGACTGTAATCATTCACACGTTCATTAACCATCTCGATAGATTCGCAATGGGTGAAATCCAATAAACCGATTACCATTCATTCATGAATACCGTGTTAACCGTTCGTTGAAACAGTATACTGTATATTGGTAAACATTTTAATTGAATCCCATCGTTCCTCGAATCGTAATGAGAGATATTTCTATGAACTTATTGTTGATTAAAAAATATCGTATAATTGCATTGAAGAAGTCCATCCAACAGTTATTAAGACCTCCTTTATTGCTCGTAATCTATGCTTAATGCATGCATAGTCTTCTGTATTTATTCAATTCTCAATAATAATAATAATAATAATAATAAATATTAATTAAACGCCTGACGATAAGTCCGCACTTACCCTAAATATCGAAATAATTCCCGAGAAAAATGAAAGAAATAAGAATAATAATTTAGAAGCGAACTTATTTAGTAGATAGACGCGTAAAAAAGTAATTATTAATTTTTATGTAATTATTATCGCGATACATCATCACCAAATCAAACCGAAGCAAATTTGATTAATTGATATTCGTGCGTAGATGAAAATAAACGCGCTGAAAATAAAAAAAAGAATATACATAATCGAAACCAGAACTTATGAAATTGCAAAGATCAATTAACGTCAACACCAACGGTCTTATCGTACCATTGAACAATCGAAGAGATATTTAATCGGTATATTTCTCCATTCGTTCCCCGTTTCATAATTTTTTTTCTGATTTCATTCTTTTTTTTTTTTTCGCTTTTGATAAGATACGAACGTATCCAGTGAAACACATCATGTGCACGGTGTGCAGGGTTCTTAAAATAGAACGGACAGAATTTGCATAAAACCAGCATTAAAATTCGTCGAAGAGTAAGGAATGAGACACGTAACACACGGCGTAAATATTTTAATGAAACCTTTATTTAAGATTTTATCGCGCCAAAGCCAAATAGTGACTCCGGCAATACAAACAGGTAAACGATTTTGCTCCGAGAGTCCTCGAATGCGGATGCACTACCGACCGACATTTTGTCATTTTCTTTTTTCTTTTCTTTTTCTTTATTTTCATTCAGAACGAAATCTTCTACCGGTTTGGCGTGTTCGTGAATCATTAAACGGTAAAAGTAAAAAAAAAGAATCGAACGAAAGTGCATACGAATCAATCGGTGAGACTTAGGACCGTTTCACACGAGACACACTGTGGTTCACGCGTGCAATAAAGTGTCGCCATTTTGTTGGTGAGTTAAAAAACGAAGTATTTGTAATTTAGTATGACTTTCATTATCACTTTTGGGATGAAAGTGATGGAAAAATAAAGAAAAGAAGAAATTAAATGGAATCTTTGGGTCCACTTTTATAAAAAAAAAAAGCCACGGCTTGGCTTTTTGTTTGAGTATAAAAAATTGATAAAATATATCGCATGTTAGTGTTTTTTGATAATATTTTCCACTTTATTACTTTTAACAAAACTGCAAAAATTGCAATCATAGATAAGATTAATTATACTCGGTATGCAAAATATTGAATTATAAAATAATGTTCGATCGAAAGAAAAACTAGTCTGAAATATCTCGTGAAACAACCTACAGCGGAATTCCATTTATCGGATCGAAGTTTTACTTAATACTCAATTTATTGAATTTCTGCTGACCTCTTATTACACGAACCAGTGTCGAGTTTCACTCCAATTGCACCAATTTTTATAATTCTCGCTTGCACTGGTAAATCGATGAATGAGCAAATCCATACTCTCAGTCGAAGTCGTAAGTTTTTAACAAAATATTTATTAAAGTAAACTTTCGGTGAGACCTTAAACAAACGGTAAGCAATTGATACACATTTTATAATTACAACATATATTATTATTTTTTTATTTATTTATTTTTTTTTTTATTTTAAATTTGTAGACACGAAAAATTGTAAGTAAATCAGTGAGTTTTTTTATTATATCTGACGATTTAGATAAACGGAGTTCTACTGTACATCTAAACCGGTACATTGTCGAAATTGGCGACGCTCTTTATTTACCAGTGCCGCCACAAAGTGTCTTAGTGTCAAAGTACGAAACGTAACTTAACAAATAACGAATCACCAGATGCCAGTATCGATTAGCCACTTTATCATGAATTACATAAATAAACGCGCACGCCGGTTCGGTGTTGCATGTTGAGCAACCAGCCGCGGGCCAATTTCACTACCTTAAATCACAATGGCGACGATAAGTTTATTCGTTTACTTTTCTCGTTAATTATATCCTTAAAAGTGATCGTTACGTACGTCAGAAGGCGCGAATCCGCGATTACGCGCGTGCACGGACTTCGAAAACCGTATACGTAACGCGTGCATTGTTCGTGAATCGTGTATTTCTTGTTTGCGCCCTAAATTGCGCTATAAATGTTCCCCGTGGTGAATAAGTTAGCAATTAAAGCAGAAACATTGAAATATTTCTCGATATAGTAACGCTTGTTGATAGTTTGAAAATATAGTTCCGTGTGATAGTTTATGTATGATAATTGCCAGGAATGAAAGAGAGACGTTGTTCCGAATTAAAACTCAAGCAAAATACGAACGAGAGGAGATTATAGTATCAATAATTCAGCGGTATCGCAATTTTCCTATAATTAATTTGTAATAATTATATGGAGCATCAAGGATCCATAGAAATTACCAGAGATGGAAGAAAAATATTTTTTAAATTAAAATTCGTGTAAAATGCTTATGAGAAGAGATTAAAGTATCAAGAATTCAGCGGTATCGCAATTTTCCTATAATTAATTTGTAATAATTATATGGAGCATCAAGGATCCATAGAAATTACCAGAGATGAGAGAAAAATATTTTTTAAATTAAAACTCGTGTAAAATGCTTATGAGAAGAGATTAAAGTATCAAGAATTCAGCAGTATCCCTGTTTTTCTATAATTAATTTATAATAATTATATAGAGCATCAAGGATCCATAGAAATTACCAGAGACGAAAGAAAAATATTTTTTAAATTAAAACTCGTGTAAAATGCTTATGAGAAGCGATTAAAGTATCAAGAATTCAGCACTATCGCCATTTTTCTTTAATTAATGTATATAATCAGTGGCCTACGATATTCGATAGAAGTAAAATTTTTATTTGGAATAGAAATATTGTTTGCTATACCGTTCCAAGTAAGATAGATAAAATAAACAAAAATATCGGAACTTCGGCACGTGTCCAATTTTCCACAATTAAATATTATAAATTTCAAAATTCTCTCGATTTACACGATCTTTCGACCACGAAAAACATCATTGATCCTTTGCACGGTCGTCGAGAGGTGCATCGACGGCCGCATTTCAATTTTATAATCTAAAGTTACGAACAGTCGACGATCTTTGGGACGGTGTTAAGGATCAGCGTCGCGGCGCCTCTCGATCGAGCCGCGTTTCGCACGAAATCGTTTGAGTATTCACGATGCACGGAAAGGGATGGTTGCCTCGACGACTCTTCAGCGTCTCGTGTTCTTTATTTTGAAATTCGTTTTAATATCGTTGTGATTGATCGCTTAAAATACGCGCTATCTGATAAATTCTACATTTTTCGTTGTCCTTTTTAAGCCTATCCAAGCCCCCAGTTTTAAATTGACCCAAATTTCTTTCGAGGAACCAACGTTTTCACCTTCGAAATATTGAGTAAATAGAGAACAGCGATGAATCGAAATTAGAAAAAAATAAATGGAAACCTGAAGTCGTCAAAATTATAAAGCGTAACGAAAATGAATTATTTGTACGCGTTCGATGCGTCTGTGAATTTTATAAAAACCTTCCACAATTCTTTGTGGAATTATGGAAAATATATACAGACGATATTAAGATAGCATTATTATTGATACATATTAAAAAAATGAAAATGAAGTTATGTATAAAACTGTATAGATAAATGTCTGCGTAAATGGATTAGAAAAAATTGATGACGAATGAGATATCGCGTGAATTACAGAGGCGTGACTGCAAAGTAATAGCGTATGCAGATGATACGTTACCGATAATTGAGACGTGAGAGTTGAAAGCTGGCGAATGAATGGAGACGTAACTTTAAATGTACAAGATAAAAACAGATAAAGACTATATCGTCGAAGGGTGCTTTGCATGACACAACAGGATGAACTAAAAATGTTAGATAAGCAAATTATAGCTTCGATTCTATAATTTACCCAACCATTAGACATTTAGAAAGACTTCTATGTTAAAAGAGAGATTAAAAATTAAAGAGGAGCTTATGTCGTTTGTTATTCGAATGAGATATCTGTTTAAGTTTCGAAGAGTAAAAATAATAAAATATAATAAAATATTTTTCAATACGTCGCTTATATCTGGTTCTCGAAATAACTTGAAAAATTGACAAACATTTCGTATATTCGTATACTCACGAACACGAGATCGCTAATGGCCGTCTGTGCAAGCAGATGCACCGTGCACGCGCGTTGTTGCATCGCGATTGCATCTATCAAGAGGAACGATCGATGGAATATATATATATATTATATATTATAGGTACAACCGGAACACAGAGAGACAATTGTTAAACAACGCAATTAATCCTTAACTGACGGTACCGTTTCTTTTCATTTGTATGAATCGCACCAGTGTTACGTTAGAAACATAGGAATTGATTTGTGAACTCTGAACAAGATATCAACGATACGATAAAAAATTAATTTCATAGCCGAAGTACACCAAAGTCGGTTCTCTACTTCCATGTCCTAACTCTGGACTGATTTTTATATATATATTTTTTTCTTACTAAATTAAGAAAAATGAAATCTAATTAAATGTCGCTAAATCTTATTAAAAATCATAAAAATCATAAAAAATATAAAAATCATGTTTAATATAATTTTTTCACATAAATTCTGACAAAGATTGTTCTTAG
>SMSQ01019540.1:0-13763 GCA_019453375.1 Ctenoplectra terminalis | reverse complement strand
TTTTTTTTTTTGCTTTCTTTTGCTCGTTCGATCTTCCGCTGAGTTACCTGGCTGGTGCTTAGGCGTGCTCTCGTTAGGGAATTTTTGTCAGCAAATTAAATTCCTCCGTTCTCGCGCGCTGAAATTGTTTGTTGCGTGGGTTATTGGATAAGGGGGTGTGCGACGTTCGTGGATGGTTGGTTTTAGTGTGTGAATTAAATTTGGTGATGTTAGAATTGGAGGTTTGATACGGATCTTGATACGGAGGGTGGAGGATGTATTGGTAGATGAGTATTCGGTTTAGTGTTTAATACTGGTATTGCGAGATTTATGTGTGAATGGAAAATAAATTATACAACTTGTGTAATACTGTATTACTACGATATTGAAATGAGAAAGAAAGTATGATGGAATAGAAATCTTAGGATAGGAGGTATAATATTGCTAGATCACAAAGGTATAATAGAATATTAAAATAAATATAATAGTATAGTAATGTTACTATATCATACAGGTATAATAGTAAATTAAAATAAATATAATAGTATAATATTACTATATTATAAAAATATAATTGTTATAAAGTATAATAGAATATTAAAATAAATATAATAGTATCGATGTAGATACAATAGTATAATATTGCTATATCATAAAAATATAACAGGATATTGAAATCATTATAGTAGTATAGAAAGTATAATATTGCTATATTACAAAGATATAATAGGATATTAAAATAAATATAATAGTATAGATATAGATACAATAGTATAATATTACTATATTATAAAGCTGTAGTAGGATATTAAAATAAATATAGTAGTATAGATATAGATACAATAGTATAATATTGCTATATCATAAAGGTATAATAGGATATTAAAATAAATATTATAGTACAGAAAGTATAATATTGCTATATCATAAAGGTAGAATAGGATATTAAAATAAATGTAGTAGCGTAGAAAGTATAATATTGCTATATAATAAAGGTAGAATAGGATATTAAAATAAATGTAGTAGCGTAGAAAGTATAATATTGCTATATCATAAAGGTAGAATAGAATATTAAAATAAATATAATAGCATAGGAAGTATATTATTACTATATTATAAATATAAAGATACTATACTATCTCTTTGAATCCTTAGTTGTACACAAGCTCCATAATTTTCGCTGAAACAGAAGGAACACCACTAATTTCCTCAATTATCAAAACCAAGGCACAAGTTTTTAATCCTGAAAAACGTAAGAATGCCCTACTTCGTTTCTTCGTCTATCTTTTCGAACAATCGACGGCAAAGGGAACGATAATTCGATAAAGTTGAAACGTTATTATGAAAAGTGGTGTACGCGTCGTCGTTGAAGAGGGTGAGAAGAACAGTTACGACACGGTTGACAACGTGGCAAGGTAATCGAATAACCGGTGCACCGTAACACCCTTGTTCCTGGTGCAACTGGGCTCACCTGTGTACGTGCCAGACTTTCTCCTAGTTCCGCGCCAATTCTCCGTCGCGTCTTAACTCGCGGCATTACACTTTCAGCTCCGGTGACGCCGCCTTCCTCCAAAACCCGACCTTTCCCTAATTCGCGCGAACTATGAGTCGCATTGCGATATGAACATAAAGTAATTCCCTCGTATGAACGAACACGGGAGGACGAAATATTCTCGATAAAATATGCTTAATGTTATTAGGGAGAAAAAGGTTATTAAGTACCGTGTACAGTAGAGGAAAATATTTATATAAATTGGAAACTTTTTAGCTACAGTAGCGGAAAATAAAATATTTATGTAAATTGGAAACTTTTTAACTACAGTAGTGGAAAGTAAAATATTTATGTAAATTGGAAACTTTATACCTACAATAGAGCTAAATAAAATTGCACCGCTTCCAAAGAACACGGTTTGTCGAATATTTATATAAATTGGAAACTTTGTAACTACAGTAGTGGAAAATAAAATTGCACCGCTTCCAAAGAACACGGTTTGTCGAATATTTATATAAATTGGAAACTTTATATCTACAATAGAGCTAAATAAAATTGCACCGATTCCAAAGAACACGGTTTGTCGAATATTTATATAAATTGGAAACTTTGTAGCTACAGTAGTGGAAAATAAAATTGCACCGCTTCGGAAGAATACAGTTTGTTGAATATTTGTAACTACAATAGTGAAAAAAAAATTGCACCGCTTCTGAAAAACATAGATTGTCGAATATTTATATAAATTGGAATCTTTGTAACTATAGTAGAGCTAAATAAAATTGCACCGGTTCGGAAGAACACGGTTTGTCCAATATTTGTAACTACAATAGTGGGAAAAAAAATGCACCGCTTCTGAAAAACATAGATTGTCGAATATTTATATAAATTGGAATCTTTTTAACTATAGTAGAGCTAAATAAAATTGCACCGATTCCAAAGAACACGGTTTGTCAAATATTTATATAAATTGGAAACTTTATACCTACAATAGAGCTAAATAAAATTGCACCGCTTCCAAAGAACACGGTTTGTCGAATATTTATATAAATTGGAAACTTTGTAACTACAGTAGTGGAAAATAAAATTGCACCGCTTCCAAAGAACACGGTTTGTCGAATATTTATATAAATTGGAAACTTTATATCTACAATAGAGCTAAATAAAATTGCACCGATTCCAAAGAACACGGTTTATCGAATATTTATATAAATTGGAAACTTTGTAGCTACAGTAGTGGAAAATAAAATTGCACCGCTTCGGAAGAATACAGTTTGTTGAATATTTGTAGCTACAATAGTGAAAAAAAAAATGCACCGCTTCTGAAAAACATAGATTGTCGAATATTTATATAAATTGGAATCTTTGTAACTATAGTAGAGCTAAATAAAATTGCACCGGTTCGGAAGAACACGGTTTGTCCAATATTTGTAACTACAATAGTGGAAAAAAAAATGCACCGCTTCTGAAAAACATAGATTGTCGAATATTTATATAAATTGGAATCTTTGTAACTATAGTAGAGCTAAATAAAATTGCACCGGTTCGGAAGAACACGGTTTGTCCAATATTTGTAACTACAATAGTGGAAAAAAAAATGCACCGCTTCTGAAAAACATAGATTGTCGAATATTTATATAAATTGGAATCTTTTTAACTATAGTAGAGCTAAATAAAATTGCACCGATTCCAAAGAACACGGTTTGTCAAATATTTATATAAATTGGAAACTTTATACCTACAATAGAGCTAAATAAAATTGCACCGCTTCCAAAGAACACGGTTTGTCGAATATTTATATAAATTGGAAACTTTGTAACTACAGTAGTGGAAAATAAAATTGCACCGCTTCCAAAGAACACGGTTTGTCGAATATTTATATAAATTGGAAACTTTATATCTACAATAGAGCTAAATAAAATTGCACCGATTCCAAAGAACACGGTTTATCGAATATTTATATAAATTGGAAACTTTGTAGCTACAGTAGTGGAAAATAAAATTGCACCGCTTCGGAAGAATACAGTTTGTTGAATATTTGTAGCTACAATAGTGAAAAAAAAAATGCACCGCTTCTGAAAAACATAGATTGTCGAATATTTATATAAATTGGAATCTTTGTAACTATAGTAGAGCTAAATAAAATTGCACCGGTTCGGAAGAACACGGTTTGTCCAATATTTGTAACTACAATAGTGGAAAAAAAAATGCACCGCTTCTGAAAAACATAGATTGTCGAATATTTATATAAATTGGAATCTTTGTAACTATAGTAGAGCTAAATAAAATTGCACCGGTTCGGAAGAACACGGTTTGTCCAATATTTGTAACTACAATAGTGGAAAAAAAAATGCACCGCTTCTGAAAAACATAGATTGTCGAATATTTATATAAATTGGAATCTTTTTAACTATAGTAGAGCTAAATAAAATTGCACCGATTCCAAAGAACACGGTTTGTCAAATATTTATATAAATTGGAAACTTTATACCTACAATAGAGCTAAATAAAATTGCACCGCTTCCAAAGAACACGGTTTGTCGAATATTTATATAAATTGGAAACTTTGTAACTACAGTAGTGGAAAATAAAATTGCACCGCTTCCAAAGAACACGGTTTGTCGAATATTTATATAAATTGGAAACTTTATATCTACAATAGAGCTAAATAAAATTGCACCGATTCCAAAGAACACGGTTTATCGAATATTTATATAAATTGGAAACTTTGTAGCTACAGTAGTGGAAAATAAAATTGCACCGCTTCGGAAGAATACAGTTTGTTGAATATTTGTAGCTACAATAGTGAAAAAAAAAATGCACCGCTTCTGAAAAACATAGATTGTCGAATATTTATATAAATTGGAATCTTTGTAACTATAGTAGAGCTAAATAAAATTGCACCGGTTCGGAAGAACACGGTTTGTCCAATATTTGTAACTACAATAGTGGAAAAAAAAATGCACCGCTTCTGAAAAACATAGATTGTCGAATATTTATATAAATTGGAATCTTTGTAACTATAGTAGAGCTAAATAAAATTGCACCGGTTCGGAAGAACACGGTTTGTCCAATATTTGTAACTACAATAGTGGAAAAAAAAATGCACCGCTTCTGAAAAACATAGATTGTCGAATATTTATATAAATTGGAATCTTTTTAACTATAGTAGAGCTAAATAAAATTGCACCGATTCCAAAGAACACGGTTTGTCAAATATTTATATAAATTGGAAACTTTATACCTACAATAGAGCTAAATAAAATTGCACCGCTTCCAAAGAACACGGTTTGTCGAATATTTATATAAATTGGAAACTTTGTAACTACAGTAGTGGAAAATAAAATTGCACCGCTTCCAAAGAACACGGTTTGTCGAATATTTATATAAATTGGAAACTTTATATCTACAATAGAGCTAAATAAAATTGCACCGATTCCAAAGAACACGGTTTATCGAATATTTATATAAATTGGAAACTTTGTAGCTACAGTAGTGGAAAATAAAATTGCACCGCTTCGGAAGAATACAGTTTGTTGAATATTTGTAGCTACAATAGTGAAAAAAAAAATGCACCGCTTCTGAAAAACATAGATTGTCGAATATTTATATAAATTGGAATCTTTGTAACTATAGTAGAGCTAAATAAAATTGCACCGGTTCGGAAGAACACGGTTTGTCCAATATTTGTAACTACAATAGTGGAAAAAAAAATGCACCGCTTCTGAAAAACATAGATTGTCGAATATTTATATAAATTGGAATCTTTGTAACTATAGTAGAGCTAAATAAAATTGCACCGGTTCGGAAGAACACGGTTTGTCCAATATTTGTAACTACAATAGTGGAAAAAAAAATGCACCGCTTCTGAAAAACATAGATTGTCGAATATTTATATAAATTGGAATCTTTTTAACTATAGTAGAGCTAAATAAAATTGCACCGATTCCAAAGAACACGGTTTGTCAAATATTTATATAAATTGGAAACTTTATACCTACAATAGAGCTAAATAAAATTGCACCGCTTCCAAAGAACACGGTTTGTCGAATATTTATATAAATTGGAAACTTTGTAACTACAGTAGTGGAAAATAAAATTGCACCGCTTCCAAAGAACACGGTTTGTCGAATATTTATATAAATTGGAAACTTTATATCTACAATAGAGCTAAATAAAATTGCACCGATTCCAAAGAACACGGTTTGTCGAATATTTATATAAATTGGAAACTTTGTAGCTACAGTAGTGGAAAATAAAATTGCACCGCTTCGGAAGAATACAGTTTGTTGAATATTTGTAGCTACAATAGTGAAAAAAAAATTGCACCGCTTCTGAAAAACATAGATTGTCGAATATTTATATAAATTGGAATCTTTGTAACTATAGTAGAGCTAAATAAAATTGCACCGGTTCGGAAGAACACGGTTTGTCCAATATTTGTAACTACAATAGTGGGAAAAAAAATGCACCGCTTCTGAAAAACATAGTTTGTCGAATATTTATATAAATTGGAAACTTTGTAGCTACAGTAAAGCTAAATAAGATTGCACCGCTTCCAAAGAACACGATTTATCGAATATGCATATAAATTGTCAACTCTGTAGCTACAGTCGTGATTAATAAAATCGCACCGCTAGTCGAACGTATGTAGCTACAGTATAGCTAAATAAAATTGCACCGGTTCCAAAGAACATGTCCCAATACATTCCAATGCTCTGGCAGACAATTATCCAACTTACCGTCCAACCTAATCAATTGTTCCACAGTTTGCGTACTCATTTCTCAATTTCCGCGGCCGCCACCCTGTAACCAACTACCTGTACAACACCCTCTTAATAATCATCCACCCAATTTTCATTATTTCTGCGGCACGGTGCGTCATAATTTTCGAACCAATTAAAATTCGCTGTTGTCGCCCGGTAAATTCCCCATTTCCGGGGATCCAGTTTCATTCCCGTTGCGCTCCGTTTCGGAACACGCGGGAGACGTGTAAACGCGCGGACGTAATTCCGTTCGATTTTAATTTCCTGCCTGCTTTTTTAATAAACGCCGGCCCCAACGAGAGGTTTTTACGGAAGAGGAAGTTTGTTACTTTCTCGCGTGTATTCCGGGGGAAAAAAATGTATTAACGTTCGATTTATAGAGAAGTAACGTTCGAACGGTTTCGTAAGAATGCGAGTTACACGACGCGGACGTCATCAGGTATGACTGTAGCCGCTCGTATTACGTTAAATTACGATAGTGCTTATCGAAGAGCCAGCCTGGCTTGTTTGAGCGGAATTTTCCTGGGTTAGAGTTATCAGTGATCAAACAGCGATAAAAGTCGACGTTAGGTGCACGACGTGCTCTCGTCGATCATCCGGGGAAGAAACGACGCGTATAAATTTCCGTGAGGCGTCAAAGACTGCTTTCGCGTAGATGGAAATTATGTCGTTATTCTCTTTTTCTTATTTTCGATGACGCCTCTTGGTCTGTATTGATATGTTGACCGTCAGGTTTTGTTCTGGACATTGGTGAATGGAAGATTCGATAAAAATGAATCTCTCGTTTTTGATTTTCTAATAAAAAATTTTAGTTATTGAATAATCTCTTATTTTTGGTCTTCTGATAAAAATTTCTAATTATTGAATAATCTCTCATTTTTGATCTCCTAATAAAAATTTCTAATTATTGAATAATCTCTCATTTTTGGTCTCCTAATAAAAATTCTTAGTTATTGAATAATCTCTCATCTTTGATCTTCTAATAAAAATTATTAATTATTGAATAATCTCTCATTTTTGGTCTCCTAATAAAAATTCTTAGTTATTGAATAATCTCTCATCTTTGATCTTCTAATAAAAAATTTTAGTTATTGAATAATCTCTCACTTTTGGTCTCCTAATAAAAATTTCTAATTATTGAATAATGTCTCATTTTTGATCTTCTGATAGAAATTTCTAATTATTGAATAATCTCTCATTTTTGGTCTCCTAATAAAAATTTCTAATTATTGAATAATGTCTCATTTTTGGTCTTCTGATAGAAATTTCTAATTATTGAATAATCTCTCATTTTTGGTCTTCTGATAGAAATTTCTAATTATTGAAAATCTCTCATTTTTGGTCTCCTAATAAAAATGTTTAATTATTGAATAATCTCTCATTTTTGATGTTCTAATAAAGATTTTTAGTTATTCAAATCATCTGAGAAATGCTTTTTACTTAGTTTGGTTCACGCTCTGCATGTATATAATAAATAAATAACAAGTCGAAGGATGTCGCGTGTAATTTTGAAACGAATTACTGATAATTCACTGTCGTATATTTCAGGTTGAACTGGAACGCGTTAATGAACAATGTGACCCACTAAAAGTCTGAGTAATTAGAATCGAGCAATCTCACGGGCCAATTGAAACTGTCACGTCGTGTGATCAATTTGTAACATTCTATTCAGGAGTATTCACTAATGTCGCGTCACTATAAATGATTAACCTTTTTCTTTAAACCAATTGTAGAAAAAAAAAAAAAAAAAATACCACGATTATCGATAAAATATATATGCTAGAATGTACGAAATTTATTTTCATGACCATGTATTTTTGGGGATTTTCTATGACTTTTTGTAAAAAAATATGTACAAAGAATAGTCACCCTTATTATAAGTATTTTTTCAAACATCTATCATTTTGATTTCTTTGCTATAAATAAGTCTACCTTAATCGTCGGTAGTTCTACTGTTAAATTCAAGGAAGACGCTGAAAATTCCTGATTTTTTATTCAATGGAAACGTACACTGGTACAGCTCCGCGAAAAATCTCGCCGTAGCTAAGAATGTAAAATAAAAACCCGAACCTAACCCGAACCTAACTCTTTGCGAAGTCAGTTTAAGGTCCGCAATCTCGCCGTAGCTAAGAATACAAAATAAAAACCCGAGCCTAACCCTTTTCGGAATTAGTTCAAGGTCCGAAATATTACCATAGTTAAGAATATAAAACAAAACCCCAAACCTAACCCTGTTCAGAGATAGTTCAAGGTCCAAAATCTCACCCTAGCTAAGAATACAAAATAAAAACCCGAACCTAACCCTTTTCAGAGTCAGTTCAGGGTCCAAAATCTCACCCTAGCTAAGAATACAAAATAAAAACCCGAACCTAACCCTTTTCAGAGTCAGTTCAGGGTCCGAAATCTCACCCTAGCTAAGAATACAAAATAAAAACCCGAACCTAACCCTTTCCAGAGTCAGTTCAGGGTCCGAAATCTCACCGTAGCTAAGAATACAAAATAAAAACCCGAACCTAACCCTCTGCGAAATTAATTCGAGTTCCTCTACAAACCAACAAAGTTTCAATTTTTTTTCATTTTTCCTGTTACCGAACGTCCCTTGTTTAAATCCCAAGAACTCTTTTCAATCGAACTCTAGCTCACCAGAAAGAATTGAAACATACCCTCCCAACCTTAAAATCGCTAAAACACTCGCAAAAGTAACGGATTACGATTAAAAATAATTCCTGACAGCGAAATCATTTCACCTATTAATTTGGTATCGCGTATCATTTTTCCTTCACGCAAGGTGCACGCGCGTTCATTATCGTTATCATTTAGTTATATTATGAGACCGATTAATGGAACGAAAATGTGGAGCCAAGCAGGAAACGAGGAGTATGAAAATTTTAATGAATTCGTTTGAAGGGGCCACGTCGTATATAGATTTCAGGTTGACAATTGCCGCTCGGGTATCAATTTCTAATTAATTCCCGACGGTACGTCATTAACGTAAATTAAACGTTTCGTTTGCCGTGACGCTGACTCACTCTTTATTGAAAGATCGTTAAATGCTCGATGAATTATCGTTCCGGAAATTTTGTCCGACGAGTGGGGTCTGTACCGACGAAAGTGCCGCCCTAAATCATTAATGGAATATTCGGTGACCACTGGCCGGTACGAGTAAATGGCAATTACTGCTTTACGCTTCCTAGCCTGGCTTCGAGTAATTTTACTCCGTGGAAATTGGACGTGATACGATCAAACTATGTGTGTACACCGGGCTTGCTCGAACAGACTGTGGAAAAAAAATTTGCCCGCGAGTTTCTACTTTTCCTGCGATTTTTTATTTTCTTTTCTCTTTCGATTTTGTTCGATTTTTTTCTTTTTTTTGGTTCAGGCAGTCATTTTGGAAATGAAGCCAGCGGGACGGAGGATACCTTGGGTGTAACGGCGTCGTTAAAATTTTATCGCCGCTTGTCCTTTACGGAGGAATCGGTTTAGGGCTGCTGGGAATCGGAGAAGAATACCGGGGGTGTTAATTAAAGCTATGAAGACTGTCGGAGGAAATATTTTGCAGTGCTAGATTCATGGGATTGAAGGATGTAGGTCGGTGACTGGAATTTTGGGATGTTTATAGAGGAAGATATTATTCTGGTTTAAGGCTTGCAATATTGGAGAGAGGAAACCAAGAATGATCGAAATTGATTAACAGTAAAATTACCAAAGCGGTCAAATAATAAAAAATATTAAAATTATTTGGTCGGTGTTACTCAGAAATACTAAAATTATTTTAGTATTATTTTATCACTATTGATCAAAAATATTAAAATTATTTTAGCGCTATTTTGTCAGTGTTACTCAAAAATATTGAACTTATTTTAATATTATTTTATGACTATTAATTAAAAATATTAAAATTATTTTATTAGTGTTACTCAAAAATACTAAAATTATTTTAATATTATTTTATCACTATTGATCAAAAATATTAAAATTATATTATCAATGTTACTGAAAAATACTAAAATTTCTTTAATATAATTTTATCTCTATTTTATCACTGCTACTCAAAAATATTAAAATTATTTTATCACTATTACTCAGAAATACTAAAATTTCTTTAATATTATTTTATCTCTATTTTATCACTATTACTCAAAAATATAAAAATTATTTTGTCTGTATTTTATCACTACTACTCAAAAATATTAAATTGGTTTTGTCTCTATTTTATCACTACTACTTAAAAATATTAAATTTATTTTATCACTGTTACTCAAAAATACTATAAATTCCTGACGATGCATTTTTGAGTACTCTCTGTGATTTTCTGTAAGATATACGATTAAAGATTTGTTTCTCTTGCATTATGTATTTATTCCAATAACTATTACCATAATTTCTTCGCTACAGGTAGGTCTGTTCCAATCGTCTGTAGTTTTAGTGTTAAAAGGCAAACATTTAAACAGAAGAAGTCTGCTTGCCCGTTGAGCTACTTTTTTTTTTAACAGAAATTAATATTTTTTTTCATTCCTAACTTTTCATTTGTGCATTGAAAGAGCGTTTCATTAATTCCAGATTTTTTTTTTCTCGCATGTTTCATAAAAATCGTAGAAATATTTGACAAGTTCGCAATTTACAGAATATTCGTTAAAAAAAAAGGACGAAACATTTTTCACGCGTTGCGTGAATAATTTTCCCATCGAAACGCGTAATTTCTTTTCGCTTCGTCCCTGTCAACAGTCATTTTAATTAACTTGTCATAATTTTATCAAAAATAGAGTCCATCGATGTTATTCAGCGTCACGAAAGTTTCTGACTCGTTCCTATTCGGGATCTTTTATTTAACGATTTATAAAATTCATTGCTTCGAACGATTTAAATTGTAAAATATTTCTGTTTCAGGTAAGTGACGTCAGATTTTATTAAAACCTCGAAACGTGGGAAATCATGCAACGGTGGTAAGTCGAAGTGTGCTATTTTAGTTTATAACGTGATAAAATATTCGGATAGTGGATTTATTTAATGAACAATGGTATTAGTGCTGGCCTTAAATTATTTATTAGGTAATTTGACAATGAAAGTTTAAGAAATGTTATAGGAGAGAAATTCTCAATGAGTTTTGAGAAATTAAATTATCTTGTATAGAATAACTCGTGTCTTGAATTAAGTTCTGAGAATGTGATATAATTAGCATATCAATGTTATTCTCGGGAATTAGAACGTAGTTATAGTTGATACTCTTCAGTTGGAATTGATATATGAAGTAATACTGCTTCTTAATCCCTTTTTAACGAGGGATGTTTATAATTGTACGATTATCGCTATTAATCGAAAATGTTAAAATTATTTTAATATTTATCTAAAATTATTTTATCAGTGTTACTCAAAAATACTGAAATTATTTTAGTATTATTTTATCACTATTAATCAAAAATATTAAAATTATTTTATCACTATTACTCAAAAATATTAAGATTATTTTATCACTGTTACTCAAAAATACTGAAATTATTTTAATATCATTTTATGACTATTAATCAAAAATATTAAAATTATTTTATCACTGTTACTCAAAAATATTAAAATTATGTTATCTTTATTTTATCACTGTTGCTCAAAAATACTGAAATTATTTTAATATTATTTTATGACGATTAATCAAAAATATTAAAATTATTTTATCACTGTTACTCAAAAATACTAAAATTATTTTAATATTATTTTATGAATATTAATCAAAAATATTAAAATTATTTTATCACTGTTACTCAAAAATACTAAAATTATTTTAATATTATGTTATGACGATTAATCAAAAATATTAAAATTATTTTCTCACTATTACTAAGAAATAATAAAATTATTTTATTTCTATTTTATCATTATGAATCAAAATTATTAAAATTATATTATCTCTATTTTATCACTATTACTAAAAAACACTAAAATTATTTTATCTCTATTAACCAAAACACACTAAAACACTAAAACTAATACAACTATATTTTTCATACGAAGTTCTAAATCGCGATATCCACGATCATTTCACCCCAAAATAAAGAAACAAAAGTCAAACTATAAAACGCTTAAAAAAAACCACACGTTCGAATCGTCAATCCTAGAAACTTTCCTCTCTAACCGAGTTTCCCCGCGTGCATTTTCGCAAACGTTATACGCCCCTAAATACCAGCGTTCTCGTTAGAAACATTTTGTCACGATTTAGCGTGCAGGAAGCGTATCGACACGTGTTGGCGAAGTTGCATCTTTCGCCGCGACGGTGAATGCGCATTCATCGGCAATTTCGCGTGGAACAGTTTGCGAGGTGGGAACGCGCGAGCAGCGGCGACAAGTTCTGCATACTTTCCATATGTAGCTCGAAACGCGTCCCCACCCGCCAAGAGGTGTTCTCGTTGTTGCTTGAATTACATTTCCAGAATTTCTAATGCGACCGCGGCCGAACTTCCTCCACGATTCGCGGAAGAATCGAGAGCGAAGTTTAACGCGGCGCGCGTGCCTCGCGAGATTAATTTAATCCAGTTGGAGATGTACGCTATTTTTTTTCTTTTTTAAAGGTGTGGTTTTGAAAACGTTCGTTTAAATAGTTAATATTAGTTTTGAATTTCTCGGCTTAGTTTAGCTACTAATAGAAATTAATTTATTGATTTGAGATAGATAGTTTGTTAGTATCGTTGTAAAATTGGGATTTATGGTTGATAATGGGAATTATGTGGGAATAAGAAAAATTTGATTAATTGGAATTTTTACCTAAGGTGGAAAAAAAAATTAATTGACTGGCTTAAGATAGTTTGTTAGTATCGTTGTGAAATTAGGATTCATGGTTGATAATAGGAATTATGTAGGAATTAGAAGAATATAATTAATTGGAAATTTTACCGAATTTTAAACTCTACCAAACTTAAATTTTTCCACTTCGCCTAATTAAAATTGAGAAATTCAATCGCACCGAATTTATTTTCCCCCTTCTCATCACTTTTTCTTTCTTAACCATCTTACATATTTTTCCATTTACCTAATTTTCTTTCTATTCTAATTTTAAACTCTATCAAACTTAAATTTTTCCATTACGCCTAATTAAAATTCAGAAATTCAATCGCACCGAATTTATTTTCCTCCTTCTCATCACTTTTTCTTTTTTAACCATCTTACATATTTTTCCATTTATCTAATTTTAAACTCTACCAAACTTAGATTTCTCCACTAATTAAAATTGGAAAATTGAGTTATTGCGTTAAATTCTACCAAATTAATTTTTTCTCCTTCTCAACCTTCTCTTAACCATCTTAAATATTTTTCCATTTATCTAATTTTAAACTCTACCAAACTTAGATTTCTCCACTAATTAAAATTGGAAAATTGAGTTATTGCGTTAAATTCTACTAAATTAATTTTTTCTCCCTTTCAACCTTCTCTTAACCATCTTAAATATTTTTCCATTTACCTAATTTTCTTTTTATCCTAAATTTAAACTCTATCAAACCTAAATTTCTCCACTAATTAAAATTGGAAAATTGAGTTATTGCGTT
>SMSQ01019539.1:4543-23383 GCA_019453375.1 Ctenoplectra terminalis | reverse complement strand
AGTTTCTAAGCAACCGTAGGTATAAGGATATAAACCAGGCCTAGAAAAAGAACCCCGGCGTCGAAGGTCCCATGGAAGGGGCTAGCAGTATATTAAGGCGAGTGAGAAAGTGTGTTGTAGAGTGTGGTTGAGAGAGTTGTTGAGAGAAATTGCGAGGACGGAAACATGGTGTCAGGGAAGCCGAGCGGTCGCGACCATTGTCAATTGATATACTTTTGTTTATTTTATTTCTGTATATTTTACTTTTTTTTTTAATAAACTCAATGTTTTATTTCTAATCCCACAGATATATTAATGAAATTGTCATAAAAAAGAAATGAAAAATAAAAAAATTTGATCGCTGCATTAGTGTTATCTCACCGATACGAATGCAATAGAGATTTTCAAGCTTTGCGGTGTCATATTTCTCCCATGCTTGTTTCAGGTGGGAATCCTCCAGTGGTGGGGATAACCTGCGTACACTTAGCGTGTAGATCCTTTCGAACCTTTAGCGAGTC
Organism: Ctenoplectra terminalis; assembly: GCA_019453375.1. Lineage (NCBI taxonomy): Eukaryota > Metazoa > Arthropoda > Insecta > Hymenoptera > Apidae > Ctenoplectra > Ctenoplectra terminalis. The sequence continues at coordinate 22,886 of SMSQ01019539.1, read as the reverse complement.
TTTACTGTACAGATGTGTGAACGAAGAGTATTTAGGCCCGAGCGATAGAGATGCGAAAGAAGAGTGTTTGGAACAGCATAATAGATGTGATAATGAAGAGTACTTGGTATCGAGCAGTAGAAGTGCGAAAGAAGAGTGTTTGGACCGAGCGAACGAGATCATCGTGCGACCGAAGATTTTCGGAGAATGCTTGGACGGAGTGAGAGAGTTTAAGAAATCAAAATAGTGAGTATGTTGGAATATGTAGGTAGAGAATGCGTTCGTGTGTCTGTGTGTGAGAAAGAGAGAGACTCCTCACAAAACTTAGACCTCAAATTTTCCGCCACGTCAATGCGAGCATGGAAGCTCGTTTCCAATTGATTCGGCCTTGAGACAGAAAAAAATATAAAAGAACCCTACTCCCAACATCACGCATCGCTCGGAAAGACACTCGCCGGCCCTTTAGGCTTGGTCTTGGTCAATTGGAAGCACCAACTGCTCTATCTCCTAAATCACTATGTTACAAGATTGTTACGAGTTCGCATTCAACGGATTAAAACTCTACTTCTTTCAATGCCTAATTTATAATTAATCGCAACATCTTGCATATTTATAAATCGATTGAAACGAAGTTGTTAAGTATTGCGTCTCACATCTTTGGTCTTCTTCGGTGGCAGAGGTTTTATGAGGGGTCTCTCTCTCTCTCTCTCTCTCTCTCACACACACACACACACACACCAAGTCATTCTCTACCCACACTACTATTCCTACAAATATGTGGTGCGTCAGGCGTGGTTGTGTGTGTGTGTGTGTGTGAGCGTGCGCGTGCGTGCATGTGTCTGAAACAAACGGCGATCGGCAGGAGTTCGTCACGAGACACGAAAGGAAACGCGCCATACCATCGGTTGGAGAAGACTATCTTTGTACATTACTTTTTAAATAAACCATTTACTATATTTTATACCACAAATGTAAGAGTCGCCAATACCTGCGACGGGACAGCGCCAGTGGATGGGCCTTTTGAGTGGTGGTGTGAATGTATTTATGGTTGCGAGTGAGACTGATCCGGGTATGTTTAGAAAAGTGTGACCGTGGACGAATCTTGGGTGGTCTAAAGAGTGTTAGCGAAAAGTGTCTGGGTTATGTCTAGAATATGTTTGGGACTAAGAAACTGGGCCGTGAGAATGAAGTCTACGTGACCGCGTGATTGGAAGGGATGGATGCGAAGATTTTGGGTGCGAGTGAAAAAGGGATGTATGTGAAAAAAAGATAGAGCGATCGAGGGATGTGTATTTAAGTGAGTGAATGTTCGGGGCGCGAGGATTTTGTTGTAAGAGTGCCGTAAGGGAAGAGAGTAGCGAGGAGAGCCGTGTATTGATTAAGAGTAACATTTGAACTTCAGTAATTGTTATTTAATGAACCAAATAATTCCTACGCGCCAGAGTTCGATTATTCTGACAAAGACTTCCGAAAACTGTTAGTGTCTTCCGTTCCTTCCGTTTTACTTCCGTTTGACTCTCGCTTTCTGTCTCTCTCTTACCCTTACACAAATATATAATTAAAGAAAATGCGCGTGCGGGCCAATTGAGAATAGAGAATCCGCGAGAGTGTCTGATCCGAGACTCCATAGAGTGCGAGAACGGAGTGCGAAGCGTGTAAAGTTCAAGAGTCGAGTTAATGCGATACCAGTATCGAGAATTAAAGACCTCGTTATACTTTAAAATCGAGTATCTTTAACCGTACCAACCCAACATTCCTGAAGTGCTAATAAATTCAATTACCGTACCACTTTGCGCGAGAAACGCTGATGATGAGATCGACAAAGTTACTCGCGCCGTGGCTCAACGGAAACGACTCCAAAGGACCAACTTTTGTTCCGAAAATACACGTATAGCTGCGACTCGGACCAGCATCGAGCGGCGCAGCTCGCTTCGACCGAGTTGTCGTGTCGCGGAGAATCGTTCTCTGCCGGAAAGTTTGGCGATTGTTGCGTTAACAAACTCGTCAAAAACCTCCCTGACGTCCGAATCGGACGGTTGTTGGTTTGACGGCCGATTACGGTAGCGAGCGAAACGCTGACGGGTCGTTGTCGTTGCCAGTTATGGCAGCCGCTTGTTGCGCTAACTTGCTCCGCAAGTTCTGTACACGTCAGTGCCGCGAAGACGACCCAGATAGCTGGCTCAACACGATTCCCAGCCGTTTGTTATGCAACTTAATGCAGGATAATCGTTCGAAGCTTGTAACTAGGCTGCTGCTCCTTATCGTTTGCCAGGACGTTTCTAGGTAGTTTGCGAGGGTGTATTAGGGGGTGGATGGTAGCTGGAGATACAGGTGGCGGGAGAAGAAGTTTCTTTAACAAGGTGGTATTTGTTATACGTGGGGTTGCTTTTGTCGGTTGTTATTCTGCCTCCCTTTCTTGCCTCGCTGTTATTATTCTGAGTCTCTTTGTGCAGAAATGGACTTGTGCATATAGAAGGGTGGTGGTTGGGATTGTAAAAGCTGGTTTTCTTTCAAGTTTAAGAGTTTTTAGAGTTGTTATATTATTGTGGTTGATTCTTTTCTTTCTTCTATTATGAGTCAATGGTGGGTTGTGTATTTTTGAGATGCAATTTTGTGGTTTTTTGAGGGGAGGGAGAAGATTGTGTTTGTGTAGAAAAATGCTTAAAAGGTAATTGAATACACGTATAGAAGAAATAATTGAAGATGAGACTGTAATTTAATTTTAGTTCATTCTAACTTACAGTGTCTATTTCTTTTTTTTCTTTTTGTAAGGTATACTATAATTTTTAGTGGATAGCAATTAACTGAAACTAATATGTAATTGATAAAACAAGAAAGTAAAATTATCAGAGATTTTATTCTCCTTCTTTTTTGGAATTATTTGTATTCGAAATGAGCAAAGAAAAATTGATAAATAAATAAACCATAATTCATCCCTCGTATCAATCAGACACATTTGTCACAAATGTACAATCTTACACCCAAAAAGTGAATAATCTTATACATAAACCGGCAGAAACTTCTCTTTCCATTGCCAATAAAAGATGTTCCACATTTAATCATTTACCGTTTCATCATATCAATTATAAGATTTGACAATAGAAATTAATCATTCCTTATATATCAATCTTACACAACTCGAATGTCGAATCAACAATTTACATCACCCGACGGGGCCTTAAAATTTACCTTCTCTCAGCAACGAAAGAACTCACCCACATTAACCCTTTCGGTACTACGGGCGACTATAGTCGCCCTTCATAAGATGCCACTGTGATACTACGGGCGACTAGCCGCTCTCCATAAGTATCTCACTCTAGATGTTAACTCCCGCTAGATAATTTAGAATACAAAATTATTCTTAACCCTTTGACTACTGTTGACGCCTATTGGCGTCCGAAACATGTTGGCTTCCCGGTACTGTTGGCGCCTATTGGCGTCCCAAACATATTATGTTAATTTTTGGTTTCACGTCTTAGACACGTCATCCGCTCCTAGGAGAAAAAAGTGAACGACGTGTCTCAGACGTCGAATTTACCCAAGCGGTTAAGATCGCACCCTACCATTGCAACGCAATCGCGAGCAAGACCACCGTATCGTAAGTGTTAAAACAAAAACGCTCTCAAAAAGATTACCAACAAGATCGATAACCCGATCCAAACACGCTGAAACGAAACCATCTCGAATAACCCACCGTAGCTGTACACACGCCCGACCGAACCGATCGCTTTTCCACAGACAGGACTTCCAAAATTTGATCGTTCGTAGAAGAAGCGCGATACCCGGCGGCGATATTCGCTGCGCAACCCCACCTCAATAAACTCTCTTCCCCGAGAAAATCGGCCACCTGCGAGGGATGCCTTCGCCGGAAACCGCAGGAATCGGAAACGCGAGCCCGATAACCCATCCCGAGGAACACCGAGGCGATTCGAAGCGGAGTAGTCTCGAACGCAATAACGACGTCTCGCTTTCGAGGGCAGTCGATCGAATTTTATTAAAACACATCGTCAACGATCGATTCGGCTTTTGGAGACGACGAAAGGGAGCGGCGTGTTAAGCGTCCTCTTCCACAAAGGAGCGACCGAGAGCGGATCGTTGCGGATTTGGCCGGCTGGCTAGAATTTCGGTCGCACACGTGCACCCCCATAATTGGGACGCGCGTCCCGTGCATGCAGTTATGATAATGGTTGGGGCGAGACGGTGGGAGGGTTAAACACAATTGAATCCCTTGCATCGTCGCGCCAGCGAACTTCTTTGAGCAACTGGACTCGGTGCCATGCGAGGCTTTTAATTAAACTCGAGACACGATCGGTTCGCGGTCGTCTCTGCTCCCTTAATTATGCTCCCTACAGCCGCTGCCCTGCGACAACGTTCTCGTTGCGCGTGGAGAAACTGTTTCGGCGAACGATATCCGCTCGAGCTCAGCTATGGGAAAGAGAGTGGTCGGTTTGGAGGTTAGGATGGTTGGGCGAGGGAGAATCTGTGGGTTCGGATGGAGCGATGCGGGGAACTTTTGTGGGAGATAAGCAGAAAAACGATTCGCGGAGGATAGATCGGGTTGGTTGTGAAAACTAACCGAGTTCAATATTCTTTTCCTTTTTTTTTTCTTAATTCTTTATGAACGGAATTTTTGGTGTAAGAGGAAAGTTAGGATTAGAGTTTCTCGGTTTGGTTTGAGGATTTTTTAAATTAATAATTTGTGTGAATAGACTGTCTAATATGGATACAGTGATTAAATATGCGAATAGAATAAAATTCAAAGAATTTATAGCTTATGTTTTTAACAGAATTATTATTTGATTTGTTTACTTTAAATTCTCCCTTTATTTAAGTTATTTGTAATGGTGGTGGTGCAGTGATTAAGCGAATAGAATAAAATTTAAGGAATTTATGAGTATGGAACTTCTCGCGTGGCGCTGTAAAGAGTTAAATTGAGATTTGATATTTAAAAAATGGTATAAATCTTATTTATGGTTTATGTTTTTAACAGAATTATTATTTCATTTATTTACCTTAACCCTCTATGGCGCCGTGTAACTTAAATGTTACAAACTAATGTATCTTATTTTAAAAGATTTATTTTATGTAGTTATCACCGCACTATTAAATTTAATTACTGTATTATTGTAGCGATACCACGGTCCATTTACAGCAATTACTATTATAGTTTAAAAATTTTCAAATCAAAGTGAAAAACTGTAATTATTCGTAATTTTTTTCTGATAAGCAGAAAAAATTCGAACTATAGAGGGTTAAATTCTTCCTTTATTTAACTTATTTGTAATAATAGTGGTATAGTGATTAAATAAGTGAATAGAATAAAATTTAAAGAATTTATGAGTACGTAACTGCTTGCAAGTCTCTGTAGAGGGTTAAATTGAATTTTAATATTTAGAAAATGATATGGATCTTATTTACAGTTTATATTTTCAATAGAATTATTATTTGATTTATCTACCTTAAATTTTCCCTCTATTTAATTTATTTGTAATATTATAATAATGGTATAGTGATTAAATATGTGAATAAAATAAGATTTAAGGAATTCATGAGTACGTAACTTCTCGCGTGGCGCTGTAGAGGGTTAGATTGAATTTTGGTATTTATAAAATGGTACGGATCCTATTTACAGTTTATATTTTCAATAGAATTATTATTTGATTTATCTACCTTAAATTTTCCCTCTATTTAATTTATTTGTAATAATATAGTGGAGTCTAGGGTTATACTAGTCACGTTCAACCGAGGCTCCGTATTATTTGAGCTGCAAAAAAGGATATCACATAATCGAGAATTTACTGTATATTGAACTTTAAATTTGCATTTACTGAAAATCAAGAAATGCGGGCTTGGCCCGTTTTATCAATAAGCCAATATCGTGTTTGGTGGTTGAAAGAAAAGAACGAACAAAGTTTCTGATTTTAAGCACGGACGTTACGCGATATTACTTTATCCCCTAAAATAGCGTTACCATTTAACAAGACGCTTATATTTGTTTAATATTACAACCGAATAAACGAATTTAATACATAATATATTTACATGTTTCTAATCGAACGCGTAAGAAACAGAATTAATTTTTTTATTTTCCAATTTAGGATTATCTCGCAAAATAGCTTTACAAAAAATCATCGAATCGATCTTCTTTAGGTTAAGAAATATTTCTTTCCTTTTTCAATCCTTTCCAGTAAAATACTTAGTGCCATAATTCCGCGTATATTTATTTTAGCAAATATATATTTTTAGTCCACAGGTAAATTAAATTTTCCAGGTTCCGATTCTTTTAAAAAAACGGATCATAGCTCCTCGAATTATTTTTAATTCGTCAAACATGGTGTACCACTCGATCTTTTTATTATTTTTTTTTTAATTGAAACTTCTTAGAGTATCCTAGAATTACACATTTTACAAATGTAAAATCTCGAAGAGGCGCGATCCTTTCGAACAGAAAGATCGACCACGTAACAAGATATGAAAGCTCGCAGTTAATCGGCTTGCCTCTCAAGACCCGGTCGATTTTATGAATAGATATCGATCTAATTTCGACGTGTTACTTCGGAAAGTTTCGGAATCGACGAGATCGAGCCTCGATGAAAGGGAACGTGTCGGGTGGAGTGAATGGTGCACGAGTCCTTTCAAAGTGATCGAGAAGCTGATAGGAAATACTGTATCAAGGAATCCTGGGATTGAGACTAATGAAAATTGTGTCATTTTATTGCGTCCTGAGATGGAAATATGATGTGAAAGAAAACGGGACATTATAAAGTTTCTGTCACGGTTCTGGAAATTTTTCAATTCGATAATCCTTGCTGTAATGGAACTGTCTTGCTTTAATTAATGGGTTGTTGATGTACTGCGGATATTTATGTATATTTTGTATTTGTATCATGTTTATTAAATATTTTAATTATTTATTTAACACTAGAACTGTCGACGATTAAAAAATATTTGTTTTATATAAAAAAAATTAGAATGATAGATATTTCAAAATATCTGTTTTATATAAAAAAAATTAGAATGATGGATATTTGAAAATATCTATTTTATGTAAAAGAAATTCGAATGATAGATATTTAAAAATATCTGTTTTATATAAAAAAAAATTAGGATGATAGATATTTGAAACTATCTGTTTTATATAAAAGAAATTAGAATGATAGATATTTGGAAGAATACACAATATAAGAGAAACAAACCTTTGTTCATATTTTTTATAGAAAACAATGAAAAATTTCCAAAACCATCATGTTGTAAATTTATAAATTTTTTTAGAGAAACTAGGAACTGATTATCTTGACTGTTTTGATAATTCTAATGTTAAAATCGAGTCCACTTCTAAGGATTATAGATATTTCAATGACAAAATAAATTTCTGTCTAGACCTCATTTCTTTCTACATTTTCTATAATCTAGAAATTTGGACGATAGAAAGACACATTTGCATAAATATCCGCAGTCTAATTACCAACCCTTTCCGATCCACTAGCGCCTCTATTTTATCAGACGTTAAGATTCTAAATTAAGTTTTGTATTCTCGTCAATTAAAATTCTACTTTATCTTACAACAAAGCAAGCTAACCAAATAAATAAGAAATCGTAAGCATTTATGATTCTTTTCTGTTCAAGAACAACACTGTAACACAATAATTCTGTGAAAATTGAAAAAGTTTAGACAGACTTATTTTTTTATGTTTAATTTTCGATGCAAGATTCTTTTCCATTTGACAGTTGCAAATCTAATGCAATAGATTTATAATTATTAGGATAATATATATATATATTTTTTACTATTAATCAGAAATTCTTCTCGATTCGATAATCGTTCATCGTAAATCTATTTTCGTACTTGTATCTCGATCGGAATTAAAAATGAGAAATTAAATGCGAATCTTCGTGACGAACGTTTAGCTCCCTTTGCACGAGAGATCGTAAAATTTGTGCANTAAAAGAAATTCGAATGATAGATATTTAAAAATATCTGTTTTATATAAAAAAAAATTAGGATGATAGATATTTGAAAATATCTGTTTTATATAAAAGAAATTAGAATGATAGATATTTGGAAGAATACACAATATAAGAGAAACAAACCTTTGTTCATATTTTTTATAGAAAACAATGAAAAATTTCCAAAACCATCATGTTGTAAATTTATAAATTTTTTTAGAGAAACTAGGAACTGATTATTTTAACTGCTTTGATAATTCTAATGTTAAAATCGAGTCCACTTCTAAGGATTATAGATATTTCAATGACAAAACAAATTTCTGTCTAGACCTCATTTCTTTCTACATTTTCTATAATCTAGAAATTTGGACGATAGAAAGACACATTTGCATAAATATCCGCAGTCTAATTACCAACCCTTTCCGATCCACTAGCGCCTCTATTTTATCAGACGTTAAGATTCTAAATTAAGTTTTATATTCTCGTCAATTAAAATTCTACTTTATCTTACAACAAAGCAAGCTAACCAAATAAATAAGAAATCGTAAGCATTTATGATTCTTTTTTTTTCAAGAACAACACTGTAAGTTTTCACAATAATTCTGTGAAAATTGAAAAAGTTTAGACAGACTTATTTTTTTATGTTTAATTTTCGATGCAAGATTCTTTTCCATTTGACAGCTGCAAATCTAATGCAATAGATTTATAATTATTAGGATAATATATATATATATTTTTTACTATTAATCAGAAATTCTTCTCGTTTCGATAATCGTTCATCGTAAATCTATTTTCGTACTTGTATCTCGATCGGAATTAAAAATGAGAAATTAAATGCGAATCTTCGTGACGAACGTTTAGCTCCCTTTGCACGAGAGATCGTAAAATTTGTGCACGTACGCCGATAATAAGGAGAACACGTTTCTCCCGGACAGTTATTATAATAGAGCGAGCAGGAAGATGGTACAACTCGATTCTTACGTTTTTTAGAGCTTCTGCTGCATTCTGTTCTTTGAACGAGCATCTAAATTAAATTCTAGACAAACTTAATTAAATTCGAGGCCCGGTTTTCCTGATCTGCGAAATACACCTGCAATTCTGTACAATCTTTACGAACGCTGTGCATCGTTCATTCGACTATTTTCACCATTTTTTAACATATTTCGTACGACACATTGATTCATAAAAGAAATCAAGATATACGAGATGTAGTTATTTTAATCACATCTGTTCCATTTATAATTCAGATTTAAAAAGTGGAGATATTCGAATTATTTTGAACATCGTATCAGTTTCTCTCATTAGAATTATTTAATCAACGCTACTCCTTTTGCTATTCTAAATTAATCTTCTTCATAAAGTTATATATATATATATATTCCGTTTAAATAAAAAGAAAAATTATCACAGGTAACACAGCTATTTTGTTATATCAGTCGAAATGACAGGTTCATAATTTCTTATAGAAATTTTTTATATACAGTAATATATTTGAGAGAATTTTATTTTATCCTTACACCATAAATGCACGAAAATCAGTCTACGTGTAATTCAACACGATACAACAATAAAAAAAAAAAAAAAGAAAGAAAGAAATCAACCAAAAAGTTTTCAATCACCCATAAACCACTTCCCATCCATTTTCATTAACATCCCTATTTTATTACACAATTTTCAACTGTTTACTTTCACGAATCTCTCTTTTTTTTATCACAACCCCGAACAACCCCTTTTCTTCGTTCGACTCGCGACAGCGAATTTTTCAAAAAAAAAAAAACTTCCCAAACTGACGAAAGCTAATTTATCACGCAGTAAGAATAGAAAAGCCGTCGCTTCTCCTGCTTATATTAAATCTGTCCGCAGAGGTCGCATAAAAATCCTTGAATTTTAACCAACCACCCACCGCTTCTAACCACCCCCTCGTACTCTCGCGTATGTATGTCGTTGGGGGAAATAATAATGCTTCGGTGATCTCCCTCATGCCTCCGGTTATCTCTCTGTCCGACGAAAGATATAACTTCTGCTTGGTCGTCGGAATAGAAATAGCGCGCGGTCGTTTCAGTTTGATCCTTGGAGAACAGTATAGCGCGTCGCTTCGTACTTTGACGCGTAATTGGACCGACTGCAATTCGACAGTTTTCCATGCGAACCTATACGACTGGTCGTGTCTCTTACCGCGACTGTCCCTCGGGATAAATTGCATTAATCGTACCGCATTCGTGTTTATATCCTCGGTGACGGTCGAGCAACGCATCGTGATTAACTTTGCGAATTTTTGTTGAGACATAGTTGTTTGGCGCAAAGTTAATTCTTCGCGGGAGAAGTTTCATCGCGATAGCTAACTGTGAAGACTTTGTCGAGCGGAATAATTAGGTCAGTATTGCGTTCGACCCTTTGCATTTTAATCAGTAGTCGCACTCGGGGTGTAGTTTATGGTCTAAATTCGACAGAAACGGAATGTATTTGTAACGAAGTTTCTTTTTTTAACCCATTCGCTGCCAAGGAGGAGTATACTCGTCTTTGGCAGGGTGTCATGCATTGCAAGCATAATCATTTGCAAGCAGTAGTATTTTTTCAAGTTTTTTACATTTCTATATTTATGTTTGTGACGAAAAAAAATTTGCTAATTCAAAAGCCTGCGTGTTATTAAATATTTAAAGTAGGACGAGTATACTCGTCTTTGGCAAGGTGTCATGCATTGCAAGCATAATCATTTGCAAGCAGTAGTATTTTTTCAAGTTTTTTACATTTCTTTATTTATGTTTGTGGCGAAAAAAAATTTGCTAATTCAAAAGCCTGCGTGTTATAACATATTTAAAGTAGGACGAGTATACTCGTCTTTGGCAAGGTGTCATGCATTGCAAGCATAATCATTTGCAAGCAGTAGTATTTTTTCAAGTTTTTTACATTTCTATATTTATGTTTGTGACGAAAAAAAATTTGCTAATTCAAAAGCCTGCGTGTTATTAAATATTTAAAGTAGGACGAGTATACTCGTCTTTGGCAAGGTGTCATGCATTGCAAGCATAATCATTTGCAAGCAGTAGTATTTTTTCAAGTTTTTTACATTTCTTTATTTATGTTTGTGGCCAGAAAAAATTTGCTAATTCAAAAGCCTGCGTGTTATAACATATTTAAAGTAGGACGAGTATACTCGTCTTTGGCAAGGTGTCATGCATTGCAAGCATAATCATTTGCAAGCAGTAGTATTTTTTCAAGTTTTTTACATTTCTATATTTATGTTTGTCGCCACAAAAAATATTTAAAGTAGGACGAGTGTACTCGTCTTTGGCAAGGTGTCATGCATTGCCAAGACGAGTATACTCGTCCTACTTTAAATATGTTATAACACGCAGGCTTTTGAATTAGCAAATTTTTTCTGGCGACAAACATAAATATAGAAATGTAAAAAACTTAAAAAAATACTACTGCTTGCAAATGATTATGTATGATAATATATGTGCTCTTACCAAGAAATAACAGAGCTTTGGTAAACGATAACACTCAAAATATAAATGCCAATGGGAATGACTTCATGTAATTTAGGCTTGGCAGCGAATGGGTTAACCAGTTAACTGTGGCGATCTCTTTGCAAAGCGCGCACCATTGTCGCGATAATCAAGCGACGACGGGTATAGTTAGCTCTCAGGAAGTTACGAATCCAACTCGAATTATTTATAATTTTTATTCGTTTGTTTTATTCCGTCTTGACCTCTAAACATTTTGAAAATATTAAAATTTGCGAACATAATTTAGTTTTCGCCAAAATTACAATTTAAATATCGAATTGTAACAAAGTTTCACGTGTGACGGACATAGCCGTCGTGACACAAAATTCTGCCACATTTCCATCACGGATATAGTCGTCAAACACACTTAACTGGTTAAAACGATTTATCGAAAAGTAATAACTGTACTGTAATAAATGAATACGAGTAACGACGAAACACCTGAATGGAAGAATATTTTAAACTGTTATCTGATTTCGAACGTAGCAGATTTTTTTTTTTTTTTTTTGAGTACGAAACACTGTTGGTTCGATTTGTATTTAAGCTTTGATATGCAATTTTTCTATCGCTATTCGAACGATTTAATATTGCATTACCGGTGAAATGTGTTGTATTTATTACGTCTGGAAATTATTCTGTACAAGATCTCCTGGGAATCTATTCGAGGTTCTGTGCGAGAGTTTACATTAAAATTTCTATTGAAACCGAGTTACTTTTATACGAACTACAAGTTAGTTTCGACTTATGGAACTCCTTTACAAGGAATTTCACTTACGTGAATTACGTTTTCCTTTAGTGGCATTCAAAAGCAAGTTCAGCCAACGGCGACTTTAAACGTCCTCAAACCAAACTCTCTATACAATTCGTCCTTTCTCTGACATTAAAAACGAGAAACACTAGAATTAAACATGCAGTATTACAGTCTATAAACAATTAAAGCGGAAAAAATTACGGAAGAAGAATATACAAATATGTTTCTTTCGGCAATTTAAGCTACGCNTTAAAAAAAGAGAAAAAAGAACAAGGATCTACAAATAGTAAGAAATATATTTTTGAAACAAGTAGTGATCTGTAGTAAGACATATATTAAAAAAAAAAAAGAACAAGGATCTACAAATAGTAAGAAATATATTTTTGATACAAGTAGTGATCTATAGTAAGAGATATATTAAAAAAAAAAAAAAAAACAGTGTTTGTCGATAAGACATATATTTTTAAAAAGCAGTGATTTAGAATAAACAATATATTTAAAAAAACGGTGATCTATAGAAAGAACTATGTTTAGAAAATAAAGTGAACTGTAGCAAAAAATATATCTCTTAAAAGGTTGTGACAATTTTGACAACGCGTACGTATCTCATTTTTTATATTCAAATAAATGCAACAAAAAAAAAGAACCGTAGTTTCATGAATATTTTCCTAAAAAAAAAAAAAAGGAAAGGAAAAAACTATTACAACAGTGACAGTCTCATTTTCCGCATTTCAATATTTACACAAACAAACCAGTACGATGTGCTAAAAAAATTTCTAATCTATCTCAACCATCCTATACATTATTTCAAATTAAAAGTTCGAAACTTTAACCCATAGTTAGACAACACTCGACATTTTTTTTTTCTTTTTTATATCTCTCGAAAGTGAATGAATATTTACTAAATTTGGGAAAAACATTCACGATAATAGAAAAATTATAATAATATAATAATAACATCTATGTGTGTTCAATTAACCCTTTGCACTCGACTGGCGCCGCTACGACGACACGCATAATTTTCTTCAGAGATTAAATTTCGAATTAAATTCTGTATCTTGGTCAATTCAAACGCTTCTTTTGTTTTAAAATAAAGTAAATTAACCAAGTAAATAAAAAATCGTAAACATTTGTAATTTTCTGTTTCTCTTTCCAAAAGAACTCTAAGTTTTCACAGTAGTCCTTTGAAACTTAAAAAAGTTCGCGAGTGCAAAGAGTTAAAAAATAAATATTTGATATGACTAAATTCTTAATCGATAAAATTATAAGTTTTACGACATTATTATTATTATTATGAGTTTATTTTAAAGTGGTCACATTAACGATAGAGTCATTAGCGACCGCAACGTGCGGTCTTTTGATCGTTAAGCGTTAATTTATAAGTAGTCTTCTAAAACAAATTGTAACAATCCATACTGATTCTATTTCTCATACCCTGGTAACCATTTCAAAAACAACAGCTCAATAATCAACGAAAAGTATCTGAGCAGCCATTTTTGTAGCCACTCATATATTCGATTTATTAATCTTTTTGTGAATAGGTACCTAAGTTAGGTAGCATATTGGAATACGAATGGACAAACGTTGATACTAGATGAGATACAGAATCTTGAAGTACGTTCAAAAGGAACGATTGTTCGGAAGATTGTGTTTGACAAGTTAGCTTTTCCATATCGTAGATTAAGCAGGAAATTGAACTACGCAATGAACTTTTTTTCAATGCAGTTCTTTCTATACATCACTTTTTTTTTTAATTTGTTACTATAAATCACTACTTTTCTTAAATATATTTCCTACCAGAGATCACTGTTTTATTTATTTATTTTTTAATATATCTCAAGCTATAGATCGTTGCTTCTTTTTAAATATATTTCTTACTAAAGATCACTGTTTTGTTTTTAATAATTCTCTTGCTATAGATTACTGCTTTTTAAAAAAAATATATTTCTTACCAGAGATCATTGTTTTATTTATTTATTTTTTAATATATCTCCTATTATATATCGTTGCTTTTTTTTTAAATGTATTTCTTAATGAAGATCACTGTTTTGTTTTTAATAAGTCTCTTGCTATAGATCGTTGCTTTTTTAAATATATTTCTTACCGAAGATCACTGTTTCGTTTTTAATAATTCTCTTGCTATAGATTACTGCTTTTTTAAAAAAATATATTTCTTACCAGAGATCACTGTTTTATTTATATATATTTTAATATATCTCCTACTATAGATCCTTGCTTCTTCTTAAATATATTTCTTACTAGAGATCATTGTTTTATTTATTTAATTTTCAATATATCTCCTATTACAGATCGTTGCATTAAAAAAAAAATATATTTCTTACCAGAGATCACTGTTTTATTTATATACATTTTAATATATTTCCTACTATAGATCCTTGCTTTTTCTTAAATATATTTCTTACCAAAGATCACTGTTCCATTTTTAATAATTCCCTTGCTATAGATTACTGCTTTTTTAAAAACATATTTCTTACCATAGATCACAGAAATTTTTATCTTGGAACTATGATATTGAATAAAGTACCGAACCTTCAAACATACTGACGAAAAAGGCTTTGATTAATCTCCGAAATTAATCTACGCTTAACCCTGCTGTCTATATGATCCGAAATGAAATTTACCTTTACACGAATGTTACCAGATTTATTATACCTATATTATACCTATAATATTTTGAAATTAAAAAGAAAAAAATTTATAAAAAGACACGAATGTGTACCGCGAGTGAAGACATCGCAGTTAAAAGTTTCGACGACACGCGGAAAAGGATCCAGTGAAAGAGATGAGCGGATCGAGGACAGACTTCATTTAAATGAGAACAGAGAGTCGGACACGTCGGATATCGGAGAAGCGTAACCAACGACAGCCCCTTTGCGGCAGACTATTATAACGGTGACTGAAACGGCTCTGTAACTCGGGTTTTGTTGTCCGGGCCACGACAATTCTCGGCCGTTCCCACGCACGGATCCTTGGAGAACAGTATCGCCTAATGTTCCGTCCATAGTTGGCCCGTGATTGCATCTGCGTTCAAGTGAACCATTTCACCTGACGGGATGCTCTATTTAAACGCTCGATTCGTATCGTGTCACCGTGCTATCGCGAATTGTCATGTCACAGAACACCGTACCAGCGTTTAAAGGAGGGGGCGTATGATGATTAATCGTGCCCACTGGACGCGTTGAAACGATCTCGTTTGGTTACGATTGAACGTGTTTAGCAGTACTTTAAATTCGAGTTCGAAGGTTAAATGCTTTTTTCTTCTTCTTTAGTATTAATACTATGGCGGCCAATGATATCAAAATGGCGTCGCGTGGATGTGAATCTGTAGTAATCTATGAAATTATATTCTGTTTAACAAACAGTATTTCAGAATCGTTTTTAAGATTAGTATACAATAAGATTTAATTTAGTTCGTAGTTAGATATAATTTACAATTAAAGTTAGTACAAGATTAATGTAATTCGAACTTAATCGATGACGACATAATGGTGTCGTGTGGATGTCAACTTATAGTGATATACGAAGTCATATTTTGTTTGAAAAATAATTTTTTGAGTTATTTTGATAATTAGCATAGAATGAAATAAAATAAAATAAAATTTATTATGTAATATGATTTATAACTAAAATTAATACAAGTAACATTCTATTTGAAAGATGATTTTTTGAGTTACTTTGGAAATTAGTGTAAAATAAAATAAAATAAAATTTGTAATGTAATATAATTTATAACTAAAATTAATTCAGGTCACATTCTATTTGAAAGATAATTGTTTGAGTTATTTTGAAAATTAGTGTAAAATTAAATTAAATCAAATTTACAATCGAAGATAATTTATAATTAAAACTAATATAAAATTAATCGAACCTGAACCTAATCGATGACGCCACAATGGCGTCGTATCAATGTCAACTTATAGTGATACATGAAGTCATATTTTATTTGAAAGATAATTTTTTATTTTGATAATTAGCATAAAATAAAATAAAATTTATAATTTAATGTAATTTATAATTAAAATTAATACAAGTCACATTCTATTTGAAAGATAATTTTTTGAGTTATTTTGAAAATTAGTGTAAAATTAAATTAAACCAAATTTGTAATCGAAAATAATTTATAATTAAAACTAATATAAAATCAATCTAACCCAAACCTAATCGAGTGTGGATGTCAACTTCCAGTGATCTACGACGTCATGTTCTGACAATTAGTGTAGAATTAAACTAAATTAAATCCGTAATTGAATATAATTTATAATTAAACGAAAAAATTTAATTTTATATTCCTTAACTTATCTTTACACGAAGAACAGCCCCCTTCCGCTTTGTATCACGATTTTCCAAACACTATATTATACTCAATTACTACCAATACAACGTTAATAAAACGATAAATATACTTCTTCACCTCCAATATTTAATGACTCAGAGTACAATCTCGTTCCTTATAAAAAAAAAGCCATTTCAATCTGTGAATAAGCAGATTTAAAAAAAGAGTACTCAACCGCAGAGGATTAAAAATCCATAACAACCCTTTCAATTAAATAACCATCCATTAATTCCGATCCCGATTAAACGAAAAAAAAAAAAAAAAAAAAAAAAGAGAAGAAAAGAGGACAACAGCACTGAAATCATTCACACAGTTCGATCGAAGGTTCGTGTCCCCCGAATCGCCCCAAAATGACAATATTTCACCGAGAGATTTTGTCGCGTCCAGGGAATTAGGGACTTGCCAGCATTGAAACATTTAATACGCCAAATGGAAAGTATCGATTGACGGATTGTCAAGCGTTTGTAGCTTTCAATGGAACCGGCCTGTTTAAATTATCCAGCGCGTCTCGAAAAGCGGGCCATGAGAAGGGACACAGAGTCGGATAGAGAAAGAGCGAAATAATTGCGCCCGCGAGGCACTGGCAAATAGAACCGGACAAAACCTCCTATTAAAAAATTCGTTTTGACATTCCACGCTGGAAATTCGAGCTACCATTCGTTATCTTACACGGTAACGCGCGAACCGTATGGCCGGTTGTAGTTACGAGGTCGAAATTCGTAACGAGTACAGAAAAACGCTGATACAACGCGAGATGTGTTTTGCGGATATTGTTGCGCGGTAAAGTATCAATTTTCGAGTATTAATTCTGATACGCTTGTTGCCAGGGTATTACTTCTGTTTTTAACAAGCGTATTGTATAAAAAAAATTGTTAATAAATTATTATATAAAGGTAATGCAATGGATATATGCAGGGTGTCTCAAAAGGTCTGTAAGTCTCTTTAAGAGACTATTCCCGAGATGATTTCGAGCAACTTTTTCTTTCGTGGAAGTGTCAAATTTAGCTTCGTTAACGGGTTATTAACGAAAAACACTGAGCAATCACAGAGCAAGACGGCTGTCCTTAACCCTTTGACTACGGCAGACTTTGGTACGCACTGGCTGTACGGTATGGTACGAATTCACTCGCGACGTCCACCGGGTACGGCGAAATTTTTCGGTAGACATGCATTTCTGAGGAAGTATATTGAAATATTCAAAATACTGAAAAATTTTAAAACGGGCGAAACAAGCGAAATTTGATTTGGACGCCAACATGTTTCGGACGCCAATAGGCGTCAACACTACGGGCGTCTATAGTCGCCCTCCATAAGATGCCGCTGAGGTATTATGGGCGACTATAGTCGCCCTCCATAAAATGCCACTGAGGTACTACGGGCGACTATACGGTAAAACCTGTTTTTGTGCGGTTCCTTTTTATGCGATTTTATTTTTGTGCGGTCCCTTTTTATGCGATTTTATTTTTGTGCGCTCCCTTTTTATGCGATTTTATTTTTGTGCTTTCCTTTTTTATGCGATTTTATTTTTGTGTGCTCCCTTTTTATGCGATTTTATTTTTGTGCGGTCCCTTTTTATGCGATTTTATTTTTGTGCGGTCCCTTTTTATGCGATTTTATTTTTGTACGGTACCTTTTTATGCGATTTTATTTTTGTGCGGTCCCTTTTTATGCGATTTTATTTTTGTGCGATTTGTTTTGTGCGATTTTTTATGCGATTTTATTTTTGTACGGTCCCTTTTTATGCGATTTTATTTTTGTGCGGTCCCTTTTTATGCGATTTTTTATGCGATTTTATTTTTGTGC
>SMSQ01019538.1:9219-19582 GCA_019453375.1 Ctenoplectra terminalis | reverse complement strand
AGAATTTTGTTTGTTCGTCAGAAATAAGAACATATGTACTGGAAGATTTTATAGTTTGCTTATGTGATAACGTGATTTCCAACGTACACCTAAGTGTATTACATTTTAATCTCATGTATTGTAGAATTAGAGTAACCCGATGAAATACGATCAAGAAAGATAATTTTAAATTGCGAGTTGATATTAAGGGCGTAGGAGGAAAATCCACGAGGTCTATTTTGTCTGAAACATTCGTTGTGCTTTAAAAAAATAAAACATTTCGAACGAAGAAAAAAACAAGTTTTTCAGTCCTCCTAAGAAATAATCTATTTTTCTCAAAAATCAGTTTTAAGAACTTTGAATCTATTTTTGTCTAAAATTCAAATTTCTTCTAAGCTTAGAAAATATAATATAATATATTACTGTTGTATTCACGAATATTATATTTTAAAAAACGAAACCTTTTTAACGAAATAAAAAACAACGGTTTTACAATTCTTGTAAAAAATAAAAATCCATTCTTCTGAAGTGTTAATTTCAAGGACTTCGAGGATTTTCGTTGTTTCCCCACGATGTGACAATAGAACGAGATATTGTCTTCTCTTTTGATTCAAACTATAATTCAAACGAAAGAAGAATCGAAATTTTCAAGTGCTATAAATTACACACATCTACGTATTTTTTTTTAGACTATGCGGGACGATGTTTGAAACTCGGAGAACCAACGACTTTTTTTTTTTTTTTTTTAGTAGACGAATGCAATAAAAGTTGATAGAGAAAAATGTGTCACGACTTCTCTCGCCATATTTTTTCTGCAGTTGCAAAAATGCAAGTGTCAACTGCAGCCGCATTTATTCTGTTTTAATGAAAATATACATTTTTTCTAGAAAAATAGAAAGGAAGATTTAGAGTTCGCGTCAAATAAGCAGAACAAAAGCGTGATTTACGGAATTTAAGTGCGGAACTGTTATTAAATTTATACGTTGCTTTAAAATCGTTTTTAATTTGAATACCGTCTACTCAAAACAATTTTTAAAATGGTTTATGTATGAAAAGCTGCAAGGAGATATAGTGCCTGTCACATCGGCCGCGAAATGTGTCTGACAATAGACAGTCCGTTTTCCCTTACATCGTATTCTCCGTTTTGTACGTTTCACCGTTCTGTCGTGTTTCAGTCATTCATATCTTACTATATTCTACTCTTATTTATTCGAAAACTACTTCGTTATTCAAATGAACGCATAGTTAGAAACGTGTAGAAGCTCGTTAACAAATTCATTAAAAAATTGCAATTTCAAGGCTGTAGAACGTTGGCCCATCTTATATGACAATTTTAAAGAGAAATTAATACTCGGACTATTATACTGCTTAATTTATAGCTAATGACCACACGTTGATACGAAGTTAAATAATAGAACGGAAAAAAATTGTTTATCTTTTGATATTAGTCTTTACATTATTTATTTGGATTCTTCAGTATTATTTTTTCGCGAGTGATCGTGTAATATTATTTTTATGGTTCGTGTGTTTATTTTAAAACTATTGGTTTCGTTATTGAAAAGAATTGATGAAACGAGTAGTATCAGAAAATATATTATTTAAATTTTTTTAATTTTTGTACGATTTTTAATTCAGAAGTATAATGAGTGTTCAACTTTGCTTTCGAATAGAAATTATTGTGGATATTAAATCGACAAAGTTTTTCTTTAATTATATATTTCGCATTCTAATAGAAATTATTGCGAGTTTTAAATCGACAAAATCTTTTCTTAATTGTGTACTTCGCATTCGAATAGAAATTATTGCGAGTATTAAATCGACAAAATTTTTCTTTAGTTTTATAATTTTGTATTCGAATAAAAATGATCTCAAATTTTAACCTTAACCACGGTGTAGTCTGACTATTCCTAATTGTTCTCTACTTAAACATCAAATTTTTAGATTTAAAAATGAAAAAGGATTCCATTTTTTCTATAGATATATTAGTTGAAGCACTATTAATAAAATTATAATTGTAAATAAACCAGCATCTCTTTAAAAGTTTCATGATACTCATCGAGCTCCATCTCACCGGTTAAGCGTTAAATAAAAGAGTTACACACTGTTGTATTTATATTAAAAAAAATTAATTTTATTCAGTCATCACCGCACTATTAAATTTTGTTACCGTATTACTACAGTCATACCACAATCCATCTGTTCCAATTATTAATTAAAAAATTGTAAAATCAAAGTAAAGATACTGCAATCGTATTTTTTTCCTTTTTCTCCGATAAACAAACAAAATTCGAACTATAGATGGTTGAACCACGTACCGTGCGTTGGAATAAAAATTATTGAAACGACAAAACTTACGCGACAATATTTGGAATAAAAATGGTAGTGGAAGGAATTGTAAGGGATGCGAGAATCGTGGTATTATTCTATAGGATATCGTCGCGGTTGACTTCTTCGCGAGAACACTACCGCCAGTGAAAACTTTGATCGTTGCCCCGTAGCAGTGATAACTCAAATTATACGTACTTCGAATTCTCCTTGTACGTGGTACCTCAAGTACGTATCTGAAGTACGTAGCCCGTAGATATTGAAACACAGAACTCCCATAACTTTTCATTATACCGTCGCGTTATCTTCTTATTATCTTTTATTTCCCGCTGAACTCACTGAAGCTTTCTAAGGGTTTATTCTTGTTCGCGAAAAATCATTTCCTTTCGGAGATAATGTTTGACCCAATAATATTTCGTCAGCCGACAGTCCTTGAGATTAAACGTTGCTTCTCTGTTTCATTTTTTTTTTTTTTTTAATCTTGAGACTCGGATATTTCGTTCATATTAATTCTAAATTTCTTTTGCTTTATTTAGAACGATACGTGTGTGTAGATTTTATTTATCAACCCTTTCACCGAGGTGCTCTGAAGACCAAAAGTGTTATTACAGATCAATATATTTTTTTATTAACACAACACAAATATGGATATTAAAATACATATGGATATTAAAATACATATGGATATTAAAATTGTACAATGAATTATGATATAACAGATGTAAATGAAAATACAAATAATTCAGTGCTATAGAAAATCCCCGTGCACAATTTTAACAAATGATTACTTCATTTCTGAGAGCGTATATATACGTCTTTCGTAGGGAAAGGGTTGAGTTTAATTGATTATTGTGTAATAATAGAAAACGTTCGAAGTGGTTAAATTATGTACAGAGTGTCTCGTTAATTCTGTTCATTTCGATCATTATTATTTTAGGTGATTAATGAAAATATTGTTTACCAAAATTGTATGGTGGCAATAATTTTTTTTAATAGTCAAGATGCAAAAGAAATTCGGAGATCAATTTTTGTGACCTTAGATTTATTATTAAGATTTGGTACTAGAACTACTGGCGATTTAAATACACTTTTTTGTATCGAAGAAATTAAAATGAGACACACAAGTTTATATTTTTAGTTGAAACCACAGAATATTCGCAAAATATACCATAGCAAATTTGTAAAATTTTTATGGACAATTATGAGTTGGTCATCTTGACGATTTTGGTAAAACTACTGTTAATAAGAAATTTTTCCATATTTTAGAAACTTAACATTATAGATGTTCACGATTAAGGTATATTTATTTCTAACGAAGAAATCTAGGACAAACATTTATCGCAGAAGATCCCCTAAAATGCACTGCAGTAAACTTATAAAATTTTTTACCATAAATCAGGAATTGGTAATTTTGACCATTTCGATAATTCTACTATTAAATTCTTTACTCAAAGCTTAATCAGAAATACAAAAATGAGAAATAACAACTGCAGACGAAACACGGAATATTTCTGTGTTTCAGTTTCATCTTAAAACATTACGATTTAACATCACAATCCTCCTTCCTGTAAAATGTAAAAAAAAGGAATCACAGATAAATCATAAAATAAGAGTAACGACTTTTTCCTCATTTCCTTTTACTTAATCTCGCATTAAGGTCGTCGTATTATTTTTCTCTCTGAAGCACACCACTCAAAAAAAAAAAAAATCAAACAAACAAAAAAAAAACAAAAAAGTTTTAAATAGGAAATCTAGAGAATTGTACATCGTAACACAAAGCAAGTGCCATTTTCGTAATCTCTAAGCATTTCCGTCTCCACCTTGTCAGATACATCGCATCCCCCTCGTTTCACGAATTTTCATCGAGAGACCGATTCTATTCGCAAGATCGGCGACAAGAGAATGTCGAAACTCGTCGAAAGCGACGTCGAGACCCTCGTGAGCCGCATTAACGAGCCTCGCGCTTCCGTCTCGCTTTTAAAGGGATCGTTCGAATATGCAAAGGGAAAGAAGAAAGAGGTAGGAAAAGCGTGAGGATCGGGGGATAAAGGAAGAAACGGAAGGAAGAAAAGGGAAAAAGAAATGAAAAAAAAAAGAACGATAGAGAAAATCGAGAAAGAAGAAAGGCGAAAGCGTTGCGAAAAAGAAGGAAAAGAGGATCACTCATCCAGGTGGAAAGCGATGCCCGTTAACGAGTCCATAAATAATTGATTCGGAAACTTGCAAACAAAACCAACCAGTGTGCCGGCTTGTCAGCTAATGCAGCACCGTTCGTCTGTTCTTTCCCTGCTCGAGTCCCTTTCTCTCTCCCGTGTCACCCTCTTTTCCATCTCGCTCTGTCCTTCTCTTTCAAAGCGGTTTATAAAATCCATTATCCCCGCGATAAATATTAAACCTCTCTTTTCGCTTTCGTTTCCGCGCGTGAAATTGCTCCGTTCGACGATCGTCCGCCGTTAATGGCCTTGTTATCGATTCGCGACCGTCAAAGAAAACACCGTCCGAAGAAGGGGTTACTCGATCACACCCTTCCACTTCTACAGCTCCTATCTCTGTCCCCGCGAATGATCCATCCATCGCCGAATTTATCTCGCCAGTTTTTTTTCTTTCTCTCTCTCTTTGTCTCTTTTTTTCTCTCCATTTTTTTCTGTTTTTTTTTTGCTTTTTTTTTTTAATTCATTTTTAACGGCGTCCAGTTAGGCGCGCTTTGATTTCTCTGTTGTTTCTATCTCGTCCCTCTGTCGCCGTGTGTCGCGAGCATTGTCGGTCGATGGAACGCGGTCGGAACGCGGTTGGAACGCGCGCGACGTTCAACAAGCCCCGACAATTTCTGCGCTCTGCGTGAATCCTCGTTACTGGAGCACGAAGGCGGGCCCGGTTTGTTTTCCGCGCGAAACGCCGAGAATTTATAGGTAATATTTCCTTGCTCTTTACACGAACGCTGTTTGCCAGCAGCTCTGTGTTCCGTTTTGTTAGCGGTTATGTTTCGCGAGGCCATTCTCGCGGCAAGTAGAGAAAAGATTCTGGTTTTCCGCTCGAGCCGATCTTTCGAGCGGATACGCGCGACTTGCATAATCGGATTGTTTTAACACTAACAAGGAGCATCGTTCAAGCGTGTCACATTGATTTTAACGAAATTTACGTATGATATTGTTATAGCGTTTAAGAAATTATTTGACAGGTATTTTTCTTTCTTTTTTTTTTATCTGCAATCATGAATATTTAGAGAGTGAAAACATATTTGTGTTTTTATACATTTAGATCAGTTGATTCGAGGAAAAGCTCAAACAGTATTTTGTTTTAATGCGTACAAGTATGCGAAAGAAATGGTATTTTATTCAAATTGTAGTTTAAATGTCATTATAAACAAATTAAAATTCTTCGAAGCATCCTATGAATAATAAGTTGTTCCTCGCTTGAAATTGAACCTCCGATTATTCTGCTCTCTCTTTTTTTTTTTTTTTTATTCATTTCGATGCAATTATTCACACAAAATGTCCTCTATCTCTGATTTTTCGGTCGAATCGTCGCGATACAAAAGAAATTAACCGTGATACAGGTCAGCGAATTCGTTACGTAGTCGTGCCGTAATCATGACTCTTCGGTGTTTCGATGTTCGCGGAATTGGTATTTTTGTTTCTGTCTCGCGATCTTTTTCATACCACCGAAATTATCGAAGACAAGTGATTTCACGTTCCTTCTGAGTTAACTAGAAAACTTCCAGGTTTAATTTAGACCGGGGGCGAGTTCAAAACTGAACTTTTTAAAAAGTTACAAGTTTCAATTACTTCTGGAATGACGGGCTATATAGAAAACCCAGTAGTGCCTCGAAATAGATTTCAGTTTAAAAGCTGAATTAATCTTGCGGAGTAATGACGTGATGTTTATTGATGAACAGTATTAACGATTTAAAAAAAAAAAAGGAAAACAAAAAGAACGAACAAGCTGAATGCCTTAACTTAGGGACTATTTATAGTAAAGTTTAATAACACTCTAAAATTCTGTACCAACAGGATCCTTCTTTTTCCTTTCAAGCTTGTTCGTTAAACAAAATTCGCCTCTGATGTCTATTATCTACTTAAAAATGGAAACTTTTGAGAAAATAAAAATTAGTTCCTTAAACTGGTATTTCCAAGTTACAAGAAACTCAGGAAAATTATTTAGTTAGGAAGAAAACGTCTAATAAATCTCTGCAATCATTTATAATTGTAGGAAAATTGAAAAAATTAACCGGTCGAACCACAAGTTTCACTTTTAAATTAATTACTAACTCAACTTAAACTTTTCTGTTTTAAACTACGGAACTTTTACTTTCAAAATAAATAACACAATTTTTAATTTCTCAAATATGCCGCTTTAAGCTCGAAATATAATAAATATATCCTTTACGACTCGCTCGTTCTTCGTAATAACATACTTTTAAAAAAAACTAAGACTACGTGGCTATTTCGATCGGTATTCTTTCCGATTTTATAATTTCCATTATCGAAATTCAATTTGAAACTATTCTGACCCTTGTATAACTATCTATTTTCTACACTGTAATATCGTAATTTTTAAGCACGCGCAGTTACAGAAAGGACATAAACCAGGCCCAACAAAAGAACCGCGGCGTCGAAGGTCCCACGGAAGGAGCCAACGCGGTATATTAACCCTTAGCGCTCCTTTGGCTCCGCTACGGAGACATTCAGTTTTCAACATGATTAAGCTCAATTTCCAAAGATATCGCACCATGATGATTTACAAAATTAAAAATTTATGTTTCCTTTACCACAGCAAAAACGATATTTATAAAGTGAATAAAAACAAGTACTTTCACAAGCAATAGTAATTTTTTCCATTCAAAATAAAATTTCTTTTCTTCGGTGATAAAGAATCGCACGAAGTGCAAAGGGTTAACACGTTGCATGCGGGTATATTTTGCTGCGGACTTACGCGATAAGCGGGCGTTTTTTCGTTTTCCCGGGAGTTTGATCATTCGGTAAAATCGCAATAAATCGATAACTTCGTTTTTCTGAACGAAACTTTTTTTTACTTTACACTTAAACCTATGTTCTATGATT
Organism: Ctenoplectra terminalis; assembly: GCA_019453375.1. Lineage (NCBI taxonomy): Eukaryota > Metazoa > Arthropoda > Insecta > Hymenoptera > Apidae > Ctenoplectra > Ctenoplectra terminalis. The sequence continues at coordinate 12,218 of SMSQ01019538.1, read as the reverse complement.
ATTTAAAAAAAAAAAAACACCATACATACAACGCCCATCGTGTTTATACGATGCCGACTTTTCAGCACAAATCTACTAAAGTTGTACTTTTACGTGACCCGCGCTCCAGTGACGGACTGCGTAAAACGTAAAAGTACCTTGCTTGCATGCCAAGCGTTAAGGCGAGCGAAGACGGAAACGTGGTGTCAGGGAAGCCGAGCGATCACGACCATTGTTAATTGCTATACTTCTGTTTATTTTATTTTGTTTAATAAATTCAATGTTTTACTTCTAATCCCACAATATTTTTGAGAAATTTTTTAGTATTTTCTGTGATTTTCTGTGATTTTCTGTTAAAAATGTAGGTAAAAGTTTGTCTCCCTCGTGTTTTGTATTTTTCTATACCATTTTTTTATACCATTCATGTCGATTTATTTCGTATAAAAAAAAAGGTATGGTTTAACCAGATAGTTCCAGTATTAAAAACGTCGACACTAGAATCGATACATAAATCGACCCGGTGTCTGTCCATTAAACTCTCCTTGCGAAGCGGACAGAGAAGAAGCGGCAGCAAACGTCGAACGGCTGGCAAATCCGTTCGACAGGGTTAATCGTCGTCCCGTCCTTAATCACGAACAAATCGCCGGACGTGGCCGATGGCACGGATATTGTTTGACGATTTGTCATCGGCGTTTGACGTTTATTGGACTCCCTCGTACATTTATTACATTTTGCCGGTTGGTCGGTGCGCTCGCGCAAACTCTCGCCTCTTGCCGTTGTGAGTAATTATGAGAGGCCGCTATCACTGTCTGCAGTACGTCCATTCATTCCGTTCAACGGTCTGCGATGTAAAAGCTCGCGATGCCGCGCCATGAAATATGCATCAGTCACATTGATAATTATGCGGCCCGATAACGCGCCGCTCTTCGCGCCCGCTTCCGTTCTATCCGTTTCTCTGCTCTTTTATTAGAAATAAAAGCCGACTCGTTGACAATTCCCCGCCGCCTATCGATCTTCCTGTGCCTCCTTTTCGATCTTCGTTGGCCGATGCGACTTGTGGCGTTCCTACGTTACCATTCTGTGTTAACCTTTTAGCTATGAATGACGAGTATACTCGTCGCGCGAGAAGAATAGCTATCGTTTGTTATGTAAATTACAATTTGTGTGAAAAGTGAAATTTAGTTGTAAATTTTGGACATTTTAGAATATTTGTAGACAAGAACGAGATATTAAAAAAAAAAAAGAAGAAGGAATTAAAAAATTCGGTTGAAGAAAATTGCGCACGGAAAGGTGCATAAAGTATTCAGAAATTCGTCGAGTATGAATCACAGAACTCACTTAACGGAACTTGCCTGTTCACAACGGCGTATTTTTAAGGGTCGTTGAAGACAATCAGCTCAACGTTGCTTTGCTTCTGTGTTATTTATAATTCTTTACGTAGAATTCAGAAGACCGAAGATGGCTACTGGCTCGAGGTTACGAAGTCTTTGAGTGTCGTAGGATTGATTGTTTGAAGAAAAATTTGAGAGAGCGCAGGAATAGCAAGCAGTCGAACGTTGCGTTGCCAGAATGAATGGGAACGCTGTTCGTAGAGAATTTGATCACGGAGTGAGAAAGGCGAAGGTGTCTTCTGATAAAACTGTGAGGAACAGCACGATACTTACCCCAGAACGATAGAACCTCGGCGATATTGAGACGCGAATAAAAATATATTTACATTAGATAAACATTAGTATCATTTTAGTCTTTTAGGCCTTTAGGCCACTTGTCGCTCTTATGGTACCTCTTGCTTTCGCCTATACTCGCAGATCTATGGTACCGTTTAACCATCGCGAAGAGAATGCAAAAGGGGGTCAAAAAAATTTTACCATCGCTCTTTTAATCACTTTATTCATCTAACAAGAAAAACACATAAACTATTGATATAACTGCTATAAACTATAACTCTAATTATTACTATTACAATACTATTACCATTACTATTACTATACTATTACTATTGCAATGCTATTGCCATTACTATTGCTATACTATTATTATTGCAATGCTATTACCATTACTATTACTATACTATTACTATTGCAATACTGTTACCATTACTGTTACTATACCATTACTATTGCAATACCATTACCATTACTATTACTATACTATTACTATTACAATACTGTTACCGTTACTATTACTATGCCATTACTATTGCAATAATATTACCATTACTATTACTATGCCATTACTATTGCAATACTATTACCATTACTATTACTATCGAGTGTCTATACCTAATACTAAACATAGGTATAGATCTTTCGATTCTTCATCAACCTTTAAAGTTTTATAAAAATCTGAAAGCTACGCTTCATGCGTTTCCCTTCTAAAGTACGAAACACCAGCCTTGATCCTTCTTTGCTCACAAGAATTATTCGTCAGTTTATTAATTAGGATTACAGAACCTAGCCAACGTCTTTCGTTCATCGAGTAAAAACAGTCGGTTACCTTTGTTCCACTGCTGCGCCGCCTTTTAATGCACAGAGTCGCACGGTGCACGAGCCGTGAATCGTTTTATCGGCAGAACTGGCTGCGTCGTAACTTCAATTCAATCGGCGTGCACACAGCCGCGGAATGATATACGCAATGCATACCGTACTGTTCGCGTGTGCATACATGCAGCTGGCACGAAAAGAGCGGCCAGTTGTACCTCGGCTTTATCTCGCCTTTGTCCCCGACACGTTCGTTAGCTTAACGGTTTTGTTCGCCCCACTTTGCCCTTTCTCTTCGTTTTCCCTTAGCCGAGATCGCGCTCGCGGATACGATTTACTCGCTGGAAATAGGAAGACGAATTACGCTGTTTTTGCAAAAACTGAGCGCCACCGCGCAACGAAAAATATGGACACGCTTCCGTTCCAACTCTTCCCCCTTTTCTTCATCGTCCGCTTCTCTCTCTCTCTCTTTTTTTTTAAGCTCCGTCGTTCTCGATCTTCATCTTTTTTGTTTGTTCATTTTTTTTCTTTTTTCTTTTT
>SMSQ01019537.1:4818-19953 GCA_019453375.1 Ctenoplectra terminalis | reverse complement strand
ATAACAACAAATTTAATTGAATTACTATTATTTTTTTATGTTTTTACCTTATGTGATTCCTTTATTGGTAAAGATATACCAATTTTGTTTCATTTAAAACGCAACAAAATTTCTATGCAACATGGGTCTATTTTATTATCTGAAGTTCTGTGCCGCAAAGAGTTAAAGGGACTTACAGACCTTTTGAGTCACTCTGTATATATTAGTAACTTAAATACTAAGCACTATACATGATGTTGGTATTGCTGGTCTATTCCGTGAAATACTTAATTTTATTTTGCAACGGTATTTACACTGCTTTACGTTTGCAATAAATATGGTGTATCAGGGGTTGAAATCTGTGGAAGACTTTCAGCACAGTATAAGAATAATGTTCTTCCTCAACATAGTGTAAGTGGATTAATAAATTTATAAATGGTCGTATAAGCATCACGCATGAATCAAGAATTGAAAGAAGAGATTGAAAATATTTTTTTCTGATGGTACAAAAAAGTTTATACAGCGATGGACCAAGTGCATTATACAAGCAAACAGTATATATTAAAAAATGATACTGTTGTAGGAATTTTTGTTGTTATTTGTTAATTTTGGTGGTTATTGAATCACGCTCGTAATTTGGTCTAAAATATTTTTTACCGAGTATGAGGTACTTAACAAACAGAGAAGAGTTCTGAGCTGTCATTAAATTCTGTTTCGTCATAAGCAGGTGAGTTGAAAGTATCATAGAAACCTTCAATCCTGCAAGTAATGAAGGATTTACGTGCAGCAAAGCTGCCTACTACTGTCACTAACGACCGCTTTTAACTTTTCACTCTAAAGATAGGTTTAAATCGCTACTACGAGCCACGCGAAACGTTGGTCAATGTTTCAGTACATTTAGAACCAAAGAAAACACATTTGGAACGTGTTACTATGATACGTAATAAATGTTCGTGAATTTATTTCTACTTAAGAAATCGGAATAAAGGTATACAAAAAAAAAAGAAATAAAATTCATACTCCGAGGGAAATAAATCTTTGTTTATATTTTTAACAAAAAATCACGAGAAATTCTCCAACAGGCATCGTACTTATTTTATAAAATTTCTCTGAATATTTATCATGATATTTCTCATATAACAACGTAAATTTCTGGTATAAATTTAATAAATGTACAAAATGGTGCACTTTTAAAAAGTCTTTGTGTTTCTCTGTGACGAATATGAATAATTTATTTCTCTTCCATTTTATATTTTTCTTTCAATAATTTTGAATTCTTAATTTTACCCACTTTGGTAACTCTAATGTTAATCATCGGTAGCTGTGTTAAAATTGTGTCGGTAACGTGTACAGAAATGTTGTTCAGAATGTTAAACATTGATAATTTATTACAAGGTCATCGAAATTACCGTATCATCATTCAACACAACGTATGATATATAACAAAAAAAAGAAAAAGCAAAAAGAAATTAACTTAAGTCCATTTTATTGGTTTTTTACAAATAACTATACTTTAATCATAAGTAGTTTTAGCCTTAAAATTGCTCTTCAGTAAAAGACGAAAAATATGACTTATGTTTATCTCCCGTGGTCTTCATACGACAAAGCTTACAAATTTTTTCTAACAAAATTATCGCGACACTCTCCCCAGCTGGTGTCGTAATTTACCAAAAATTCAAATCAGTCAGATGCACCTGATTTAGAATAATCACCGTACAATTATCCATCATAACGTGTGGTGAATAAGCAAAATAAACGATATAACAAATTAACATCATTGCTGTTGTCGTTAGCCGATTAGTCCTTAACACCAGAACTACCGACGATTAACCTTTTGACTGCGGCGCGCTTTCGGAGGAATCCATCAATCCATCACGATATTCGTATGTCAGACTACTAACCAAAACGGTACTCGACGACTCGATACCGTTTTTAGGGGTTTAAAAAATAAATAATTCCAAATTAGTTAAAAATATCCAGTTTTTAATCTATTTTAAGTGGTTTCTAAGCTACTTTTAATTCAGTTAACTTGTTTATTCCTTCAACAGTAATTGGTTATTAAGTATAAAGAAAAAAATTCGAAATTAATAACGAGGAACAAATTTATTTTTACAATTTTAACATAATGATAATAAAAATAGTATAAACGAATAGAGATAATAACGAGATAGTAGTAAGAAAAATGTAGATAGACTTGTGAGGGCGTACATATACGCCTTTCGTAGTCAAAGTGTTAAAATAGATTTATTTGTAGCAAAGAAATCAAGATGATGAGTATTTGAAAAAATCCTTATAATAAGGGTAATAATTCTTTGTGCATATTTTTTGCAAAAAATTATAGAAAATCCCTAAAAACGCGCCACTGTAAAATAAAATTTCTATGAGATATTACGAACCAGTCATTGTGACTGGTTTGGTAGTTCTACTGTTAAAACACATTTTTCATTAACTGTTCGCTAAACTATACAAATAAATAAATGTATATACATATAAAAATCAATTTCTTTATTCACTTTACAAAAATAAAAATACTTCCTTAGAAATCGAAAATGAAAAAAAATCAGAAATTTAAACAATTCTTCATCATCACATACTATTCTATCGTGGTCCTTTTTTAGGAATTTACTGTAAAAAAAAAGTCAAGTTATTGTAACGAAATCACTTTGTCACCAAAAAAGCCACCGATAATTCGTGGAAAACGCGTTTTATCGTCTCTCGCGCTTTAATAACAATATACACAAAACGAGTTTAGTCGTTTCCCGCTCAAGATGTGTTAATAAAAAAAGCGTTAATATCACTGTTACACTATTTTTTGTAAGGTGGAATCAGGATTCGAGCGGCGAGTCAGAAATAAGTCTGTAGGCGTTTTTAATATTGCGTTTAATTATACGTGCGTTCGCGCTGAAGGCGGCTACAATAATGTCCTTTCCTGGACTATCGGGGAGTCCTGAGGACGTTCCTGCCAGTATGCCTGCCTTAGTTTTATTGTCCTAGGTTCCAAGGAATTTCTCTTAAGTGGGGAAGTGCCTTGACAAAATGCACACGGCCTGCTTCAGCCGTTCGTCTACCGCGATTTTCTAACAATTTTACTCATTTTCTACAAATAAGATGCTTTAATCATCGGTACTTTTGCTGTTAAAATTGCTCCACTGTAAAAGACGGAAAATACGACGTTCCTTTCCTATAATGTTCATACGAGAAAACTTGCAAATTTTTTCTAACGAAATTATCGCGATCTGACCAGCCGGTGTCATGATTTACCGAGAATCGAATCGATCCGAGTCAAACCGATGACAGACATCTCATCAGCGTCTATACCTTCTACCCGATCGTTCGTTCCCTTTGCAATTACCGGGTCTACTTAGCGGTCGTTAATTATATCGCAGGGGAGAACTGATAGAAGACGCGACGCGGTCATTAGAGTGGACCAGATGCCGTGTCTCAAGCGTTAAGCCTGTCCAATCTCTACCCACTATCGCTCTTGCAAACCTAGCCTGTGTTTCGGATCTTTGTGCTGTACATGTATGCATGCGCCGCTAATGGCGACAACTTCTTACTATACGTATTATTATCGTCGTGAAACTAAGGACGTTGAATCTTGTAATTTATTGAAGTTTGCGTATTCATAATAGGGGGAATTGCAGAATTACGACGGGCAGTTGGTTCTTTTTGTTGGCTCGGAATTTAATTAACGAGCGAATTAGCGAGCCCTGACGGTTTGTTTTATAAACAGTTCAAATTGTTTTGTTCGTACAATGTCTCATCGTTAACCCTTTCACTGCAGTTTTCTAAAGACCGAAAGTATTATTGGTACACAGATCGATATAGTTTTTAATAACATAACACAAATATGGATATTAGATGTAGGTATATTATATTAGGTTGGAAATTATGAAACGGGCGTTTTTTGTTTAGTCTGTGTTCAGCTGCGACTGAGAGAGATACATTGTAACGTGCGCTCGATATTTTTATTTATAAAGCTTAAAGGTATTCTTCTTACTCATTTGCTAAAATTTTTCGCGTTTGTATCCCATTTTTATTTTATTTTTATCCTAAACCAGATGGAAACAAAACGCGATTTACATCTATTCTTCTTGTACGAGTTTAAAGTAAATCATACCGCAGTGTTAAGTCGTAAATTGCCATTCCGCCATAAATAATCAGTTCCCTTAAAAAGGCGAAGTACTTTACAAGCAATCGCCGGGAAAAACGTCCCACCCGGACACCAGACGCGCCTGATCCAAGCCAAGGGACCAGGACGCCGTTAGCGAACGAAACAATAGACAAAAAATAGTTATACTCGCTACACTAGACACACCCATAATACAAAAATCATCCAATAAATTCAGAATTCACCCACTCCGGACACACCAAACCAATCACAGCAGACACGAAACTTTATACAATACCAATCAAGAACGCAAGACGGGAGTCAAAATCTAGATAGTAACAAGCATCAGTAAAAATCAAGCAAGAGTCAAAATCAGTCATTCAAAGACAAACACACAAGCATCAAACATACAAACATTCAAACATAAAAATACAGTCCACTATCATCGAGTAAGGGTTCCAGCCAGAATACGATTTCTGAGGGCAGAAGCCGCGTCAGTTAATCGTCGCGAATACAAACCTTGATGCTCTGACGCATAAACACGCAGCTCAAGCTTCAAGAAATATTAATCAGGCATTCGGAGATGGATCCATCGATGAAAAAAATGCTCGATATTGGTTCGAAAAATTTCGTTCTGGCAATTTGAGTATGGTGAATGAGCCTCGAGGAAGACCACCGACCCATATTGATAACGAGGAATTAAGGACGACTGTGGAATCCGATCCACGCACAACTAGTCGAACACTTGGGTCTAAACTAGGAAGTAGTCATACAGCCGTGTTGAAACGTTTGCGTGCAATAAATAAAGTAAAAAAATTGAACATAGCTGAGCACAGACTAAACAAGAAACGCCCGTTTTATAGTTTCCAACCTAATATAATGATTTATGATATAACACATGTAAATGAAAATAAAAATAATTCTGTGCTATAGAGAATCTCCATGCACAATTTTAACAAATCATTACTTCATTTCTGAGGACGTATATGTACGTCTTTCATAGCGAAAGGGTTAATCATCGTATTTGAACTGTCGTTCAAAAATAGTTGGACACTTAGGGTAGACCGAGGCGAATCGGATTAGAATAAGAATTGAGTGAAAAAGAATGGTTTTTAAATTTAAGACATTTTTTATTATTAATGTTCAAGCTAAATGAGTGTTAATTACGAATGTATAATACAAAGTTAAATTTCTAAATTTTTACTATTAGTGTTTCGCTATCAGAAGAAAATTATCCGATTCGCTTTAGTCTACTCTACTTGTTTTTGAGAAGATGTGATTACATTGCAAAAGTACGGATGAAAGAATCTGCAATGAGTTTATTCTTTGTTATTAACTGGTTAGCAATTTCTCATATAAATTTTATAAATTTACTATGGTGACTTTTAAGAACTCTTTGTGTTTTTTTGTAACGAATATGAATAATTTATTTTCCTTGCATTTTATATTTTTTTTTCAAATATCTACTGTTTTGAATTCTTTGGTAGAAATATACTTAAATCGTTGGTATATTCTAGCGTTAATATTACTATGTATAGTAGAATATTACAATGCAATAAAACAGATTTTAAAAAAATAATATACAATGATAAAGTTGGTATCCTTTTTTAAGAGCTAATAATAAAGCAAATGTATAATGTTCTGATAAATTATGGCACAGGGATGAACAGTGAAATTTTTCTATTTTTTCTTTTCTTAGTAGAGCCAATTTCAAAACCTATCAAAATTTATATTTTTCTAAAATTTTTATTAGACGCTAAAAATGATAAAATTTGATAGCAGGTTAATGATTCACGTTTTACCTGAAGATTGTTCTGGTTGCTAAAATTATGTTGTCAACGTACCAGAAATTTTGCTTCGAGTTTAAATTATGCTTAAACTTTTTAATATTAAATTTCATAATTAATGAGCACATTTTTGGGCACATTGGACTGACTGAAGTCCATTACTGTTAACAGGTAACTTCTGTTTTAATGAATTTAACTCTAGAATTTTCATTATTTTAACTTTGGATGGCATTCTGGTTCAGAGTTGAACATTGTTTAAATAAATATTTTAAAACTGATTACGAGTAGTTTGATTAAACAAGTCTTATTTGGCTGAAAATTATTTTGAAATAATTATACCACTAACGAGATATACCTAGCCGCTGATTATACGTTAGGTTATTTAAACATCCAAATGATTTTTTCTCTTGCTTAATTATTTTCTTATTAAATAAAATAATTTTTTATTTTATTTTGTATCTGATTAAATTTTTCGTAATATAATTTCTCAAATAACTTCTGATCTCATTATGCTAACTGTACTGGAAGTACAGATTTTGTTACAGTAGCTCATACACACAGATTTGCACAGATATTATTCAAGATTAAAGCATACTATAATGAGTTAACGACAAAAAAAAAATGATTTGCAAATTATTTATTCGATCCTTACATGAAATAAAGTTACTTTTCGTAAGCTACTTTTACAATAAAAATAATAAAATAGTTCAAACGATTCATTATCTTAAATTCGTATTTCGTATCTTTATTTTTGCTCAGAGCTATTCCGGTTTCATACTATTAGGTGACAGAATAAGTTCGTGCGGATTCACGGTATAAAATTCAAGGAATCTGAATTTTCCTGAAATATAGTTTTATTTAATAAAGTAATCATTATTTCTGTAAATCTTCTTGAATATTCTTTAAACTTACTCGTTTCATTAGTATAAAGATCTCGAGCTTTGATTGCAAAAAATGAATTAGCTGCGATTTTTGATTTCGTTATATTTTTAAATTTTCACCAGTTTGGAATAAACTCGAGCCATTTTTGTATACTCTTTTTCTAATAACAGAATATTACAAATGCGTTGTGTTAAGTTAAATTCATAAAATACGAAAGCATGCATATTCAACACTTCGCTTGTCATCTTTAACTTTGAATAGACAGTGAAATATTGAAACGAATAAAAAATTTAAACAGTGTATATCAATTGAATGGACAAAACCTTCTAATGATACCATCATTGTTATATTATTTCTGCAAAATTTTCCAATAAACTCAATTCGAATTTACCTTTGACGAAAAACCACACGAATTTTTTTCCGTACCAAATACTGGGTGTTCTTTATGTAAGGGCACTGCTTTGTTTTGGAACAACTTTTAACCCTTTCGCTGCTATGGTCGACTACGAATCGATTAACAGCATTGTCGTTAACAATCATATGTACAGTCCCTGGCCATCGAATTAAGACCACTACAAATTTTCAGCATTTTTTACATTTTCCGTAAAATTAAAAGGCCTGTTTAAATCGTAACGATATAATTTATTAACTACTAACATGGTACACTACTACTGTACATAACATTGTTAACACATGTTAATATTTTGTATTTCCACTTTTTGGTTTGATGACAGCTTGAATCCTTTCCGGCATGCTCCGTATACATTGTTTGTTCATACGATTTATATCTTCATTATTTTCCTAAATATCTGTAATTTTTTTATCTATAAGCAACAAGGTAATTGTGGGAAAAGTAATGGTTCGCTGAGATCGCTTCGCTGTTTCATAATTTTATAACACACGTTGTATTAATTTTATGAAGAAAAGGGCTGATAAAGTGGTTTGTTAATCAGCTGCAACATTTTTAACAGCTGTTGCCACGATTTTCTTTGGATCTTTCTTGTTATCTACAGTCCCTGGCGATCGAATTAGGACCACTACAAATTTTCAGCATTTTTCACGTTTTCTGTAAAATTTAAGGGCCTGTTCAAATTGTAACGATATAATTTATTAACTACTAACGTAATACACTACTACTATACTATACTGTACATAATATTATTAACACATGTTAATATTTCGTATTTCCACCGTTTGGTTTGATGACAGCTTGAATCCTTTCCGGCATGCTCCATATACATTGTTTGTTCATATGCTTTATATCTTCATTATTTTCCTAAATATCTGTAATTTTGGTTTTCAACTCGGATAACGTCGTGCTTGGAGAGTTGGAAACTAGTCTTTCGAGTAGGCTCCAGACATTTTCTATGGCATTCGAGTCGGCAGAATTGCCTGGCCATTGGAGCAAAGGGATGTTTTTGGTTTTGGAATCGCTCATCACCCACAGAGTTTCATTATTATCAAGATAGTAACAAACTAATTGCTACGTATACATCGTTATCGACGTATTTAGCAATAATTTGAACGACCAAAGACAGTTTTCCATATATGACACAACGTTATAGCCATAGAAGTGAAATTTTCATACGTGGTCCTAATTCGATGACCAGGGACTGCAGTTGATGCGACATTAATTCATTATGAAAAAAACAGAAAAACATTTTTTCGTGCTTTTTTCTCGAAACATCCACAGTGTTTCCTCTTTTTTCGTCATTATGCTAATTGCGTCCAGGCTTATAACAGCCGCACGGTGTTCTATATCGTTACCTTTCGAGAGTAAACACATTTCTACGCATAGACGGAGTCTTCACATCCCGCTGGCCTAGAAAATTTGACTGACAACGAGAGGCTCTCACAATGCAAATAAGGTGGATGTGTTATTCAGTAGGGTAGAGGATCGCGAAGCTACGGCCGAGTCGATTTGTATTCGTCGAGAAAACTCCGTGCTCGAAACCCAACCGCGGACGATCCAAGGTGTTCCGTCGAATCTACAATTCTTTATTGTTTTCAGCTTTTAGGGGTGCATTCCGTAAGCAATTTCCCGCGTTGCCGCAGAATTTTCATCTCGTACCTCAAATGAACGGCATCATTCGTCGAGAAAATTGTACGGCTCGGTCTTGCTCCCTGCCACGCTCGATGCGTGCTGCATTTCTACGTTCGTTTACATGTGTGTGTTTCTGAAATCAGGAGAGTCGGTCGCGCGGAGAACATAGAAAGCACGCTTTTAAAAGCGAGCAAACGCTACGGGGGAAGGCAGCGTGACACGAGCAGTGGAGCACGTGAAAGCACGACGAGAACGTTTGAAGTAAACGAATACCTATCGGTACTAGGAAATCGACAATGGACAGGGAAAGAATGAGGGAGGGAGACGCACATAGAAAGGACAACACGGAACAATGCAACAATACGATAGAAATAAAAACAGTGAAAAATTTCGATGTATGTACATCTCGTGACAGAGGGAACGGCGACCCGGACTCGAACGATGGCGGGAAACAGCCGAAACAATGGGAACAGAGTACACGTCGGAAATTAAAACGGAAAGAAAACGTGCAAAGCAGCGGGGTGAATGGCGAACGATTACGTGATCGTTGATCTTTGCTTGCGGAAAAAACGAAAGGAAAGAGAGAAAAAAAAAGAGAATTGGAGAGTGTACGTTTGCGAGGGGAAAAGTAAAAAGGTGCATATAGGCAATAGAAAACGGAAGGGGAATCGATGGCTGAGCTTATTGGTGAACGCGTAGAGGTGGCACTTGTAAGGAAGTACTAGCTTGGCATCGATTGCAGGCAAGAAATGCGCTGGAACGTCGAAAGGGACATGTAGATGGTAACCGGAAGAAATTTACAAGTGAAGGACTTAGGAATAGATAAGGAGGTTAGACGGAAATGTGCCGTTGATTTCTATGGAACGAGTGGAATACATTTTTCGAACAACTCAGCGGGAAACAATGAAGGCCATCTATATATCTTAGGAAAATCCGAAAGGAATTTTTGCAGGAGTAGGTAGGAAATGTTGGACGCTGGAAACCACAAGAGGTAAAACTGAAAAATAAAGGTTTTATTTGTAATTGAAAAGATCCGAGAAATGTATGAAAACGCTTAGTTTAAAGGAGCATTTGGGAAATGTTAAGCGAAATATTGGAGAGCAATAGGAAATCGTAATGAAATGGTTTGCGAAAATATTTATTTTCGTGTGATTTTACTCTTCAGTTGAAATACTTTTATATCACTTTAAAAATGACTAAAAATTACTTTAACTAAATATTTGAGTAGAAAATAATAGAAAACAAACCGTAATTTGAGAATAAGAATAAATGTAACGATACTTCTATACACTCTTTCATTATAAGTTTTCAAAATTGAATTAGTATACAATTTTATACACATTTCCACTTCTATTTAACACTGAAACATAGAAAAAATTACACAACTACTAATTACAACTCATATCCAACAATGCAACAGTTCAGAAATGTATTAAAATATAATATTAAATTCTACGCAACACACGAAACTTGTCACGCTGTCATTAACCCATTCGCTGCCAAGGACGAGTATACCCGTCCTACTTTAAATATGTTATAACATGCAGGCTTTTGAATTAGCAAATTTTTTCTGGCCACTCAGCTCAAAGTTAATGAAATCAAAATACGCTATACTACATTATCCCGTTATCTGCTGAGACACTGTAATCGACAATAATGAATATCTAGCTTTTGCCAATTCACAGAAAGTTGTGTCTCGTTTTATTGCATTTTCATTATTTTATCCATCTGCGAGATTTCTAATTTGTTTTTCTACTAAAACGTATGCAAACACGAAAAAGGATGTCGAGTCCTGTTGCCTTCCCATTGCCAACGACGAGTATACTCGTCTTTGGTTTTATGCTTGCAAATGATTATGTATGATAATATATGTGCTCTTACCAAGAAATAACAGAGCTTTGGTAAACAATAACACTGAAAATATAAATGGCAATGGGAATGACTTCGTATAATTTAGGCTTGGCAGCGAATCGGTTAAGAAAATCAGAAACAGTTTTAATATAACAAAATGTATTAAACCAGACGAGAAAAGAATTGAACAAAAATTAGACACTTTGATCGGAACAGAAATACCACTTAATAGGTACCATTTCCATCGTAAGGACTACAAAGCTACATCGAAAAAGGAATAAAATAGAAAACATTGGAAACCATGAAGCACGCAAAAAGACAACCTTAAAGGGATCGAAGCCAACGCAGGAATTGCAACGTTTCCGTTCCGACACGCGCGTCTATTTCGGTCGCAATAACCAATGGCACCGTCGTGAAGTTTACGTAGCTATACCGAGGGAAGGAGATCCTCGTGGCTGGAGGGTGGAGAATACGGGCCGTTTGACTTCATGCGCGACAGTATATAACGCGGGTAATACAATTTGTCGGAATTTATTGGCTCTCGATACCCGTGCGACCCCCGCTGGAATCAGCTTCCTCCATCGTATTGCCGCCGTGTCCCGCGTTTACCGTCCACCCACGTTCGTTCCCGACGATCGCGTTAAGTCACCACCCTATTCTCTGTCCCTCGCTCACCCCTTTCTGTTTCCTATCTCTGCGTCGTCTTCTCTCAGCGTTTATGTTTTTCGTTGCCAACGACAAATGCCTCTTATTTGCATCATTTCAAATAACTTTTCCCCTTTCGATATTACCCCCGTTCTAATCTCGTATAAGACGGTGGTCCGACTCATCCGAGCCGGCCGTTGCGGACGCTCCTTATTGCGCGAACCGCGCCACCGGATACGATCCTTTCTCGTCGCTTCTTTTATGGCAAATGAAAATTAGTTTATTCGGGCGCTGGTATTTTCGCGTTTATGCAGCTGCGAGGGGGTTTTAAGGACAGCCGTAGGAATTGAGTTTATATTACGTGAACGTGATCTCATTAGTTCGGAGATTGAAAGTTGAGTTGGTAATTCCTGTTCGCGTATCGGTGCGATTAATCTTTTTATTTTTTTTTATAACCGATGAATCGTTTGTTGCGAGTGGTCGGTGTTAAAAGAATTGTTACGCGTTTTTACGTTCGGATAAGGTGCGCGTAAAAATGTGGAAATTTTTCCGAAATGGTTTCTTTTATGATCTTTTCTGGACACTCTTCTTTTTAATTATGCTGCAAAATATGGAAAAATTTATACGATTTTATACGACAATTCGCTGTGCTGGTTTCTCGAACTATATTGTGGCCGGAGATGTTAATTATTATGAAATAGCGACATTTTTTTTTACGGAACTTAATCTGGTAACTGGGTCATTTTTGGATCGGAAGCTCCTTTGTGTTTTGAATTAAAAATTCATAGGAAAGAATTTATTTTAGTTGACTCGATTTTAATTGTTGCAAATGTAAGCGTGATGTAACGTGTTTCTAGTGAAAATATAGAGATCTACTCAAAAGTAGAAGATTTTGGGGAAAATAAATTATTATGTCCAAAATATTGTGGGCAAAGAATGTCTTGGTGTGAGAGAGAGCGAGAGAGACCCCCAATAAAACCTAGGTCTTAAGTTTTCGGCCGCACCAATGCGATGGGACCTCGTTTCCAATTGATTCGGCCTTTTGCCGGAAAATAATATAAAAGAGCCGACGAAACATAGTTTTAGATAGAGTTTAAGTCAACCACTGTGAAAGCACTTCATTATGCACTACTATTCCTACAATATCGATAGTCCAGACTTTTATCCAGCTCACCGGTTAAAAAATATGACATATTTAAAATATTTGTCATATTCTTTAATGTTAGAAATAGAAATAATCGCGATCGATGAAAAGCAGCCTAAAAATGTATAGCGCGACCGACGCGATCTACCGATGGCGATTGCCAGTTTGTTCATCTTCCGTTTGTTACTTATTTTCCGGTTTATTCGATCAAAGCGTGTTGTTGCAGCTCGAGGAAATTGCAAGAATTATATTAAAACTACCATTTAAATAGCGTTCATCTTTGGTTTTCTTCATTCGTGTACCAAAACCTACATAAACCCTAAATTTATGTTCCGGATACTTGTAGCAATGAATTCCATAAATTACTTAACTTATCGCATTTTAAATTCTCCTCGATAAACGCATCCTTTTGTAACACACGAAACAAACACTCGAAAAACATTTGTCACGTCGTTAGAGGATTACCGAACGTGTTACCAGAAATGATTCGTCAAACAAACATGCAATAATGAAACAGACGATTTACGTCTTTCTCTTTTGATTCTACATAATAAATGTCGCGTTTCCCTGATTTTGTGGGGAAAAGACTGGCCCGTTGCCAGAGTGCTCGGCAAGCTTCTGTAGCAACAGCCAGACCGGAGCCAGCCACCGGCATCGCTGATGGAACGAATTAACGCTATACCGAACGAAGTCGATGAACGCCGCTTGTCGTGGCTCCTACTGACAACTAGCAGTTGAATCATTAGCACAAACTCGAGTCGATCTCCAACACGGTATCCCTCCCATCGTACTCGATTCAGGATCGTTTATTTCCAGCCAATTCATTCTCTCCGTTTCCTTCGCTTTCTCGCTCTTTCTCCCTGCACCAGTGATCGGCTGCTGGCTAAGAAATAAAAGGGCGCACAGGGGTGGTTGGTTTTTCCCTCGAGAAACACCGAATCGTCGTACGAGTGCAGAACGCAGCGCTTTCGTGAATTGATCGTCGTTGTGTGGATAAAGCGCGTGCATAAGTCTGTGCGCACACAAACCTGCAGTCGAACCAGCGTACATCTACATACGCGCCACACCAGCGCGTACTTCTATGTAGAGTCGAAGCTCTCCTGAGCTGGTTAAGCTAGCAATAAGGCTACGCTGTGGAGACCGCGCTTGTGAGAGAAAGGAAAGAAGTAAAAAAGAGAATAAAAACAGATATGGTTTATCGACCCCCGGGACTGGTTTCCCGGCGGAGGTGAAATTGGAGGAGTAAAATGTGCAAGCTGTTACGGGTGGGAGATAAAGCAACTAATAAGATAACGTCTAATTTGCATGATTGGGTCAGCCGTCCTGGGATCGAACATGGAATTTAAAAGAAGCTGCTCGGAACCGGCGTTGACAATCGTGCTAGGAGGGGAGCTTGTCGGCGCGTTTCTCAAGGAATATTTATTTCCACGGCCTTACTCGTCGCATTAATTAAATTATCGTCCGTTGACGGTGAACGTGTCTTCTCCTTTTTCGATATCTTCGAGATAACAACGGTACACGCGGGACCAATTATGGAACCGCTAACGCGACCAGCCACTCTAAAGTTCCTTTCAAATTTCCACGCGCAGCCGGAGCCAGTCGGTCGACCCCCGACGAAATTGCCGCGACGAAGGGTTTAACGAACAATTACAGGGGGAGACCGAGGCACGTACAATTAAGTGTATAATTACGAATAGAAGGTAAAAAGAAGCGATTGCGGGCCAGACGAGGACGGGGATAGATACATCCGCGAAAGGAGCGAAAGAGAAACGGTGAACAACGTCGGAGAAGAGTTGGTCGAGGATGACGCGTGTCCTCGTACTGGAAACGTCCCTCCGCGTTCATCTACTTCGGTGCGTCGTTTGAACGCAGACCGAGCCACACAGAAACCGTAGGACTGGGCTAGCTGCCGCAGCTACGAGGGAAACAACCCCTTGGCACGCGAGAATTGCGTACCAACCATTACGTTCTACCTAACCGCCTTGCGTCGCCTCCTACCTCGGCTCCTCGTCAACCTCGGTTTGCGCTACCTCGAGCTCCCGTGGTAAAACGGTGGGGTATGCCAACGGAGAAAAAGCACGCGGGAGGGGTGATGCAGGGGAAAGAGGGTGAACAGAGTTTCGGGAAGGGTGCAGAGTCACGTAGTCCTGGGGCAAAGTATGGTTAATTGTTTGTAATTAATATATTACATGCTGAGTGGTAAGTCTCGAGTGCTGGTGCATTACGCGATAGCCATCGCTTATTTACGGCCATGGCCGGGTTCGTGTGTTGTACAATCAACTATACTGTGCAACACACGCGCACGTTAATGCTGCATAACAGCGGCTGTGTGTAGTGACCAAATGATTCGTGTGCTTTCAGTTCGAGGCAGTGTTTGTTGTTGCGATACAGATTGGTAAACTTGGAATTTCTATTTCTTTCTAAGCCATATACGTGTGTCTTTGGTTCGTTAATTTTTCAAGCTCGACAGTTACATATGTGGATATTGTTATTTTTTTTATGTATGCATATTTATTATTATTTTTTTTTTTTTTTTTTGCTTTTTATGCTTATTGTTAGTTCGATGGTTATCAATTTAAAGTAAAATGGAATTAAGCAAAGAATTAGGTCGTTCAATTTTGAAGTTTGAAAAGAAGAAATCTTCAGGATGTTAAGATGATATTTTATTCATTTTTTTTTTTTTTTTTTTTTT
>SMSQ01019535.1:0-20562 GCA_019453375.1 Ctenoplectra terminalis | reverse complement strand
GACCAAATATTTTTGAATTACTATCACAGCACACAGTCTAAAGGAAATTCGAGCAAAATTGGCGTGGCGTTTAACGTGTTAACCAAGTAAAATAGTATCGCCAACAAATCGATATACATATAGTCAGACCGTCTGTCTATGTATCAAGAAAAAAAAAGGGTACCTACATGCTCTTGTTATTCAGGACATAGTACAGGTAACCCTCCTATAACACGGTATATTGATTCTTAGAAAATGCCGTGTTGTGTGAAACCGTGTTGTACGAGACCTAGAGCCAGTACAAAAAGGGGGGTTACGTTCCAAAAACTTATTAAAAACAAATATTTTGTTTAATTCTACATAAATAACTTAAGTTTTATTAAAAATATAAATGTATGTAGAAGCGTGAGACACTTTTGTTTTCAGGCCACGGAGATAAAAAGAAATACTTTCCGCAGAACTGTATCTTTAAGACGGCAAGCCACGCCGCGGCTATAGAAGTACAGTGTTGTACAAAGGTTTTCGTAATTTTCTTATCGTGTTAGAGCGAAACCGTATTATAGGATGCCGTGTTGTAGGAGGGTTCCTGCAATTTATGAATCGTGTTATAGCGAAACCGTGTTATAAGATGCCGTGTTGTAGGAGGACTACCCGTAGTACCAAAAATATAAAATATGTGGGGAGCTGGACGAATGAGAGAGAGAGAGAGAGAGAGAGAGAGAGAATGCGTGGAGGGATGAGTGAGCGAGCGGAGGAATGGAAGAACGGACGATCGCGTGGCGTGATCCGAGGAGAAGTGTGGCCGAGCGGCAGTCTGCGTTCCGCTACGAAAGAAATTATACACTCAAGAAATTATACACTCAAATACATTTTTTATTACTGTTAATTATTGTCGTGTCCTCATAATTTATCCTGCCATCAGGATTCCCCTTCCGAGATATCCTATAGGAAGACTCGGACAATAGGCGGATCCTACAAATATGTAACTCCTTCGTCTGATCGTAATAATTTAATCACCCACTGTAAATGGCAAAAGAAGTGTCTAGTTTTAAGATGTAACTGTTCCTATCTAACGG
Source organism: Ctenoplectra terminalis (assembly GCA_019453375.1). Taxonomy (NCBI): domain Eukaryota; kingdom Metazoa; phylum Arthropoda; class Insecta; order Hymenoptera; family Apidae; genus Ctenoplectra; species Ctenoplectra terminalis. Next base: position 19,507 of record SMSQ01019535.1, on the reverse strand, counting down.
TTACGTTCAGGTATAGGACGGAATCCTGGAATACTGTTCCATACGAAGGTTCTCGCAAGTTGTAAACTCATAAACCCTTTGGACATGGCAGACATGACTAAATGTTAAGATACTTTCTTAATTATTTGGCTTATGGCCCGGATTAGACCAAACGATTATCACGGTTTAACCCATGTAGAACTGATGACGCACTCGGGGTATCATACGATGTTTCAATCAGATGATTTTTAGTAATATTAATAAATAAGAATTATTAAAATTACTTCTTACATAAAGTATTTATTGAACAAAGTAGCTGTTACACTTTGTATATTACAAAATATTACAAACAGTATTGATTTTTGAAACAAAACATGTAAAAACGTCTGGATTAAGAGATACATAACTACAGAAGCTCATATTAACAACTACCTATTAATCTTGCTTTTTCATTTATTTCTATGAAATGCATTAGATGTAAATAAAATATGTTTATAATCAATATTGAACCATCCTAACTATATTATTATAAAATATCACTTAAAAACAAACTTTTATGGAGTAATAATGAAATTACAGTATTATAAAGACCATATTGTAATATGTAATGAGATGCTTCACGCTAGAAGTCGTCCATCTGTTTTGTTTAAAAAAGCTAAATTGAAATAAATATAAACTTAATAATCGCTTTACTACTTTGTGCAGCTTTTAGCCTGTAGCATACTTATTTTACTAGACTTTCTATATATTCACTAGAAATGTTATTTTATTCTGTAATTAACATACACCTAGCCATCCTATGACACGATTTCGCTCTAACGTGATAAAACAAACTGCATAAGTTCTTCTATGATTTTTTTTCTTGGTTATGTTTCGTGTTATACATACAGGGCGAGTCACCTAACGTTTGCACCTCAAATATCTTTGCTGTTTTTAAAGATACGTAAAATGTCTTAAGAATAAAGCTGAATGGTTCAATGGGACTCACATGGCATATGCAATATTACAAGCACTAAAGTACATAGATGCAGTCAACAATAAAGACAGCAAATACGTTATTTTCACAGACTCCAAGAGCACTCTTGCAACCTTAGAAACTACCAATTCAAGGAATCCAATCATTAAACAAATTATTGAGACATACAACGTAATTTTATCTAGCAATAAAGCTACAGAGATCCTTATCGGATGGGTCCCGTCCCATCTAGGAATAAGAGGGAACGACAGAGTGGGTCAAATCGCTAAAGAGGCTGCTAACCAGCAGTGCCAAAGTTTACGTATTCCAGCCTTTCACAAGGAAATCCTATCATCCATCTACAAAACTATTAAAAACCATTGGAATACGGCCTGGAAAAATTCACACGTTACGTACATGCATAGAATCGGGAATAATATCTATGAAAGAAGCCCCGCTTTTCTGTTTAATAGGAAGCAGCAAACTACACTGACAAGAGTACGAATCGGCCATACTAATTTTTCTCACGCATATCTGATCAAAAAAGAAGACCCTCCAATATGCATCAGTTGCAACTTTAGGAACCTTATCCATCGTATCACGACATCGTGCCCGGCGTATGAAAATGAAAGGAAAATATTTCAAATAAAGGAAGACACTAAAGAATTTACTAGAACCGTCAAATCGTGTAAAAACCTGCTTAGTTTTTTGAAACACGTAAATCTTCTGCACCTAATTTAAGCTTTGATCCAATAGAGTATTGCCTAGTTTAATGGTCACTTTCGTCTTGCACTGGGACTGTATCCCAGTCATCCATCTGCTTTACATATGTCTGAAGTGGAACTAATTTAATTGGTTTCGTATTAAATCAACGTTTTCGTGACGGTGAAATTACGTGGTTGCTAATAATTCATTCGGATTGATGCAACTTTAAATTTAAAGTGAAAAAAAAAAAAAAAAAAAATGGGTCTCACACGATGAGAAAAATATTTTTGTTTTGTCTACGTTTACAGTAAATCGTTATCACACCTTTCGACCATTGAATATAAATAAGACAAAGCGGAATCGCGTTTGGAAACATACTGAAGTAAATAAATCGCAGCGTAATAGACTAGGGAATGTTTAAAAACATTCAATAATATTGAAGAATCTTAGTATGTTTACTACAAGTCTCACTCATGATAAACGTATTCTGCTTTCATATTTTAAATCTTATATGTTTTCTCCGTGACTTTGAATGGCCTTGAATAATTATAGTCTCCGTGACTTTGAATGGCCTTGAATAATTATAGTCTCCTCATTTAAAAATTTACATCGCCGCTCAAAAATATTCGGATATTTGTTTATTTTTGACAGACTGTAATTTATGATTCTGATATTTAATTATTATTGTTACAGCGATGTGTAGCAGAATATTATGATATGATAAAATTGAATATTATGAATAAATTACCGAGCTAATATGTAATAAAGATGACATTAAAGTTTATAAGTGTCGAACCTTATGGAATTGTTTTATTATTCGAAAATTTCTTTATATTTGGGTTATTTAATTACTATGCTACGGATTAAATAATAACGCTCATCTATCATAGTTAATTTAAGCAGTGTCCTTTTACGAATTGTGAATTTCTAATGAAAGGAACTATCATTGTAGGTGTTTCAAAAAGTGTGGTTCCATCTTAAGAAATGCGGGTAACCTTGGTATCTTTGAAAAAAAATGACATAAAAACAAAAATATTTTTCGCATCGTATGAGCTTCATTGAATCATTCAATTATATCCTAAAGACATTTGACGTATCTTTAAAAATAGCAAAGATATTTGAGATGCAAACGTTAGGTGACTCACCCTGTATAGTGATATTCCTAATAAAAATGAAATTGAAAAATTATTTATTTTTAATAGATGTTGGAACGCAACTATCTTTTTTTACTGACACTTTTGTTAGTCTCATACAACACGGTTTCACACAATTCGATATTTTGTGGGAACCTATCTATCGCGTTGTCGTTGTATGCATAGGTAGAGAACAAATATTGTTTAGGCTTAATTTGATGTCGCCAAGAACAATTGCCTGTGTCACTGCAGAAACAATCTTAATTTCCAATACATAACTGACGAATTGTTAGCCCTTAAGACTAGTAAACCAATTTTAAGGGTCTACTTAGCATTCAAGTATTATTTAGTATAAGTAATCAACCGCCTCAAGAATTCCTTTTGTCACCTGGATCAAACTTACTGCCTGACTCCTTGGATTAGTTGGTGTATTAGTTAAATCATGCTTCGGTCTGCTCATTAATAATTCATCAAATAGGAAGTGTACTGGTATAAGAGGTTGCAGTCCGTTAGGATCGGAGAACAAGGGTGTTGAAGGTCGTAAACTCAAGATCACGTTTAAATGATTTAACGGCAACTTCCCAGGAACCACTAAAATCTGGTGATCTTGGTGGGTTAAAATGTCAAGTAACGGCCAGATTCACCAGCTTAGATTCCATAGTTTCCTTATAATCAAAGGAATTGTTTAACGTATTAATAAAATAATGAATTATTTCGCTTCTAGTATCCACAGAATTTATGGCATTATCTGAATATTAGGTTATTGGCATTATTTAAATATTACGAAATATTAAGACATACATTTATTTTTAATCATCGATATATCGACCATTACTTTTCACGATCTTTTCCCATCTGTTAAGTAATTTGATTCTTTATTTAAAAAAAAAAATGTTGGATGTTTTTAATTTTTTCTAAGGTCGTCTTTGCTGTGTGCGATATAGCGTTTAAGGACTAGAAATAAAAATTGAAATCTCATACCACGTTTGCCACAACCAATTACTACTCGTTCCAATTATTATAACGTTTTTTAGTTGACAACAATAATTCTACAATAATGGGCGCTTAAAATAAGCAATGAAGAAGACTTTTAGGTAAAAACATCCCAAATTTTTTAAAGAAGGAATCTATAAACTACTTGATAGATAAGAGAAAATCATAGAAAACAATGGTCAATACAGTCGTGAGTAAAAATGAATGCAAATATTAACATCTAACAGTGAAAATTAGCGTCAAGGAACGATTTATGGGACGACCATTTGGGATGATGGATGACCAAATGGACGACCATTTATGGGATGACCTAATACATATAATGTTTTTACAATGACCTCATCGTGTAACGAGTCTGTTTAAGCAAGCAAGCAAGGCTTCGGTAATTAAATTACATACGAGTTGCAAATAAACTTTTTTAGTTGAAAGAAAGACAATGCTGGTATACACTTATTTATTCTTTAATGCTTCGAAACCTTTTGTCTTTGAAACAAAAATATCCGCAGCAACCCACGTCTTCGTTTTCAAAAAGTCTGTTGCAGATTATTCGATGAAGCGGAAAATTGGCCATGCCAAGCATGGACAACCTTGGCTTGCTCGAGTCGAGTTTTTCGACGAGAGCAGTGATAGGAATACTGTAGTAGGACGTTTTAGAAGCCCAGATACTAACAACAAGTCTAATTTCTGGTGCTAGCAAGTTTAAATATTTCTCAATGAAACAAAATATTTAACAAACTGTGATGTTTTTCTGAATGTATTTTAATTAATTCAGTCAATATTAACCGTTAACCTATTTAACACTCGGAAGTCGGATGTTTTGAGACTTACGCGACGAGTGGATGCAGAATTTCTCTGATTCGTAACTAAAATAAATAACTAAATTACACGAGTGTTAAAAGTTTGCAGGAATATTTTTATTTATATTATTTATTAAATAAGTTATATATAATTATATTTAAGAATAAGCGAACGTTGATTACAATGCGTCGCGACGTTCTCTGTAGCTGGATCAAAAATGACCCTGCATCCGCCATCGGAAGGTTAATTATTTATGTTACGGGATATAGTTGTACGGTATTATTCTTATATTGTGATTTAGTATTGCTGTCTGTTATGTAGGGAAATATTATGAAAAATAATTAGGTAAACTTTTAGTTTTAAATAACAGAGTTATTGATTTAAAAATAATTAACAGCTTTCAATCTTTTTAAATATACCGCTTTCCGACGAGCTCGTGATATATGAATATATCCGCTATGACTCGCTACCATACTTTTCGAAAAAATAGGGCTTCGTGGCCATTTCGATCAGTCTTCTTTTTCGACTTCATATTTCGATTATCGAAATTCAATTTTTTGTAACCCTTCGCACTCGAAGACTTTTTTAAGTTTCAAAGGACTATTGCGAAAACTTAGTGTTCTTTTGGAAAGAAAAAAAGAAAATTATAAATGTTTACGATTTCTTATTTATTTGGTTAATTTACTTTTATTTTAAGATAAAAGAAGTGTTCGAATTGATGAAAATATAGAATTTAATTAAAAACATAATCTCTGAAGAAAATTATGCATGTCGCCATAGCGGCGCCAACCGAGTGCAAAGGATTAATAAATTATAGATAAATTATAAAACTTCCTTCACTTTTATAAGAAACACTACAAGGCGTTCCTGAAAGATCACAAAATAGGTGGAAACATAAGAACATATCTATGTTATCCGTTTTAATAGTAGTAACTTCTACAAATGCAAAATTATTAAGGTAATTTGTAACATGTGTTCAACATATCTACGTTTAATTTTAATATATAAAAGTACGAAGAAATACTTGGTTAGAATAAAAAGCTCGGCTGGCAATTTTTGCTTTATTAACCTTTGGGACTGCAATTTTTGACATAAACCCTTTGTATCTGTTTAAAGCGGCTAGTTTTAACACGTACACTCCCGTCCATAAGTCACCGACACTTAACAAATTTCGAATAAAAAAACATTTGTGCTACAGTTACAAAATGACCCAATCACTCACTAATTTTTCATATTATACAGATTAAATTATACTATCTTCTTAAGATTTTACCGAACGTTTGCTTCGATAAATTTTTCATTCAAAACCTACAAGACCGCCGACCGTACTTCTTATTCCAGCGAAGTAGTTTTCCAAAAAAATTCAGAAAACTTTTAAGCTCTCAGTATCTCAGAAACTAATTAGCAGTTAGCCAACCAAATGGAGAGATCTGCTAGTTTTGAAATAAGTCGCTCTATGACCGAATGGGGAGATCTTTCATCTTTTAGCAGCGCGCTGCTCATCATTTTGTTTATCATTTCTCTTTTGTTATTTAACGGTGTTGAGTTCCATACCATTAAATACTAATGGAAATGGAATTAATTTCATTTATCGTACAGTTAGTTGTGGCAAGCGCGGTTGACTAACAATAAGTGTTAAAATCAGTCATATAGATGAAGAATTGATGAATTCGTCTTGAAAACTACAGTAAAGACTCGATAAGTGTTCAGAATTTGGAATCGGCGGGGAACATTTAGCGGACAGGAGACTCTCTTCTGTAAACCGTTTATATCTCGCCGACGTCGACGACCGTAGAAAAAGACAGTTTGATGAAGAAGAAAGAGGGACTAAGAGTCGAGGTGGTCGTAAAGATTAAATGCTTACATATCGGTGAGGCAATACTAATGCATCGAACAACCTTTTTTATTTTTAATTTTTTTTTTTTAATAAAAATTTCATTAATATATCGGTGAAATCTTCCTGATTAAAATGAGACCAAACACGATATTGTCATGACAATTGGTTACGATGATTATTCACAGATAGTAAATTATTTCAAGATTATTCAGGTTAATTAAAAATATCGTAACAATTTCGTGTTTGGTCTCATTTTAATCAGGAAAAACTCATCGACATGTTAATGAAATTGACGTAAAAAAAAACGAAAAATAAAAAAGTTTGATCGCTGCATTAGTGTTATCTCACCGATACGAATACGATAGAGATTTTCAAAGGGAAGCCTTGCGGTGTCATATTTTTTCCATGCTTGCTTCAAGGGGAAACTCCCCAGTGGTGGGGGTAACCCGCGAACACTTAGCGTGTAGATCTTTTCGAACATTTAGCGAGTCTTTACTGTACTATCAAATGATCTGAAAAAGAATACATAGTTCTATTTAAAAAATCGAACTTGACCTTCATATCTTATTAAGTAATAAAGTAAACAAAAATTTTCTTTCATCATAAGATATGCCTCCCTTTGTACCAGGAAATTTTAACCGTTTAAGTGCCAAGCGGCTATATTGCGCTTCTTCTGCTATGTGTCGAAAAGTGCCTGCGCTCTAGGCTGCGAAGCCAACAATCGCAGCACGCTCAGTTTCCGTCGATACGTGACTTTACGGTTACCGTTCAGTCTTACATAAATTAAGATAAAATTGGAGTAATATTACACTTTGTAGGTGTACACGGTTTTATTCTTATAAACAACCATTACTATAATAACATAATGAACTAAATAATGTAGAATAGACTATAAAAGAACAATAATGAAATATATGCAATCGCGCCGCTTGGTACTTTTGGATATGGAATCATACAAACGCTATTGCGCCGCTTGGCAATTTTCGATTAGAAAACAACAGAGACCCGTGGCACTCAAACGGTTAATAAAAAAATTTTTTTTTTGTTTGCAATACGTTAAAAAATATAGGGTTGTCCAATTTGACTGCAAACACCCTGTATGTTTCTATGCACGAATCCTATTGCGATTCATTTCAACACTGCGTTGCTACTTTCATCAGACGCGCAGTTTCTACACAGGTTGCCCCAGTGCGGGAACCTTGCCCCTGTAGGAAAGCTTGCGAATGCGTAGCCAAAGGTTGCCTATGAAGGCCCAAGGGATAAGTTAAACTTCAACTGCTTGGTTGCCGAAGGACAGCTCGGTTTAATCTTAAAGCAACGAATGCAACTGCGTATAATTGCACGAGTTGTATTTCTACCATCTATGGACTAGCAGATCTGTGTGTGTGTATTCAGAGTTTCCAACACGTCTGCACGCGTTTATCTAATCTGTACTAACAGGAGACATCACTCAAACAACACATGCCGATTTTGATGAAATTTCAAGTTATAGAACTTGAAGAAATATTTAATACGTATTTTTTTTTTTTATCTACAAACACCCATGTTGAAGAAGTAAAAACAGCACAAAAAGGTGGGGTTGAAAAACCTGTTTAACACTTCGACTGCCACGCCGAAATCACTTGTTTCGTTCAGGACGCCATGGGAGTATTTTTATTATTCAAAGCATATAATGGCAAAATAATAATGAATTGGTGATATAAGACAACATTCTTACCCAATAGAGCGTTTATGTTATTGGTGGCGCGTTGGTAACGTTTGATAGCGACAGATTAAAAAAATTCATATTCGTTATTTAGTCGTAAGAGAAACGTGCAGAATATATAGGTGAAACGTGTAGAATATATTGTTGAAACGTGCAGAAGATATTAGTAAACAGCATTTGTTAATTTCTATATATGTATAATAGTAAGGTATATGCACACTTCTAACTTCAATTATATGATTATAAAGCAGCATTTACGATTATTTTCTGAGGTGTGTTTATAATAATTTTCGTAAATTATCCCTCAAAGATATAGATTTAAGCGCTAAATATTTTTCGAGTGTATCCGAGGAGTGTTCATCGGAAGACTCGTCTCAAAATGAGTTTTATAAAGAAAATGTTAAATTATTGGGATCAAAAATTGCTAAAAATCAAACCGAAAAGATGATGACCTACTGCTCATATCGCATTGACCAGCCACATTTATGTCTAAAATGTTTTAACACGGTACACCGCTAGATGCAAGATTTCATAGAAATTAATCTTTTATCTTCGATGTTCTAATAAAAATTTTTAATCGTTCAATGGGGCGCTTTTTACTTCAAAGTATCCTCTAATTAACGGTAATGTTCAAAATGCACTAAATAATTAAATATGTGACTTATTTATTTATTAAATATATTTTATTGTTATAAAAACATCTGTCAATGTTCATTCAACTTTTACAATTATAAACATTTCAAGCTCTTCGGTCACCAATGACCACCGTGGCGTTACTGGAGAAATCGGGGCCGGACATATATGACCAACGTGGCAGTCAAAGTGTTAAGCGAATATCTCGGAAACTATTGGGCGTAGACGAAAAATAAAAAAACGCAAATTGCGTGGTTTTGAAAGGCCAATTATACGGTGAAAACAAATTTTTAAAAAATTCATTTGTTTAAAAAATATATTATAAATTTGTTAAAAATAAGCATTATTATACAGTATGGTATACATATATTTTTAATGTTTTAGAAATAGTCGCGTATACTGGTGCGGTCCCTTTCCTTGCAAGGGTCAGGTATTGGTTTATGGCACTCAGTGAGTGTCTGGCTTTTCCTTTGCGTTTTTCGTTAGTTCGATTTAGTCCTTCAAGCTAAAAACAGCATTCCAGGTCATTTTTGTAAAACATCATTAATAGATATTAGTAAAGATACTTAGTTAAAACTCTGTTGAATTTATTTTACAAATAAATATTCAACAAAATTAATATTAATTTGCAAATTTTCTTTAAAAAATGAACTATTTTCATTAAAATTTGTGCACATATATTATAGGTACAAACAAAAAAAGACGGATAAATTATTCATCGAAAACGCTTGTTACATAAAAATAAAATAGTTTATTTTGCATAAATTTCATGATTTAACATTTTTGTGTTTTGGTTCTGGCAACACATTCTGTGTGGCACCATTTAGAACACATTTAACACTGAATTTGATGTTCATAAGCTTTGGAACTATTTAACACTAGAACTACCAAAGTGGTCAAAATGACCCATTCGTAATTTTTTATAGAAATTTTATAAATTGACTATGGCATCTCGCAGGCAATTTTCCGCGATTTTCTGTTAAAAATGTAGACAAAGCTTTGTTTCTATTGCATTGCGTATTTTCTTATATACCTTTCATTATCATTTTTTTGGTAGAAACAAGTATGCTTTAACTGCCGGTAGTTCTAGTGTTAAACAGCATCTATTAAACTATATAAATTTTCGTTATAATCTGTTTACCAAAGAATATCTATTACACATTACGTAGGGTTTGCTTTGTGTTTGTTTGTTTATGTTTATATTGCTCAAGTATAAAATTTAAAAACAATAATTTTAATAACACTTGATATTAAACTAAATACATCGAAAGTTGGACTATGTACGTAATATTGAACATATTATGACATAAAATAATTAACATTTCATAAAAATGAGTACACAGTGATGAAAGCCTTATATAAGCTAGGTAAAATTTCCAATAGAAAAATTTCATATCATAAATTTGTTTAAAACGATGCTGACCTATCACAACCTGTTAAAAGTTCTCTATATTGTAACATACAATTCTTTATTGTTTATTTGTTGGGAAATACAAAGCTGTATCAAGTCTCACCAGTCTTCTGTACTAGCTAATTTTTACTACTGGTTAGCCATAAAAAGTGTTCCCAAAGGCACAGGACAATTCGTTCTGCGGCAATAGGTGTACATACAAAAGAAGAAACCTTGGTGACACTTGCTCTATCGACTGTCACACAATTCCTTTGATGCAACAGCAAAAAATCGACGAATGACCGTTCGCGCCCGTTAACCGTACCTTTCCATTCAAGTATAATACACAGCGTTGGAACAGTTGTCTCTATACGTATATATTGATATGCAGCAGTGATACGATACAGGAAGATGCAACAAATGAGTATCTAGTAAGACATGTACGCTGTGTTATACGAGTAAATAATACACAATGATGATACGATACAAGAAAATTCAGCAAATGAACCTTTATTAACCCTCATTCGTCCTTTTTATCAATTTGACAAATTTTTTCCACAAAAAGTGCACGTTACAATAATTGTGAAAAAGCAGTATACTTTACACATTGTTTTATTATTTTTGAACAATGTGAATAATTTTATACCTGAATGTTCAGAAATTTCACTTATTTTTTAATTTTCAATAAAAGAATTTGTAAATTTAACTATATATCTTTTTATTAAATTGTTTTTTTATTATTATATATTATATTATTTATCATATATTTAGTTTTATTATATATTTTATTATTTATTATAGTTTAGCATTATAGTTTGATTAGTTCGATCTATAGAACTCGTGGATACATAGATGTAGGTCTCATAAGCTGTCTCACTCGCATCATAAAAGACACAAAAGTGTTAATTAATATGAAACGGCATTAAAGTTAAAATATAAAGTCAAGGTGTGAAGTTATTTACATAAACCAATTCCTAGCCGTAATCTTGCCGCAATATTAATTCTTTTTATATACATTTAACATTTATTTTTATACATCTTATCTTAATTATATATTTAAGTAAGATTTCTTACACATACATTTATTTCTGTTTGATGGAGTATATGTTTAACTTAAATTATATATAGATTATTTTGAATTGTAAGAAAAAATTGGACGTTAGAAAAACTAAGAAAGACTAAATTTAATATCCACAAAGACAAAATAAATACAATATTTTAATAACATAGAATTCTTCAAAAACACCTTGTTTGATGGTAAAATTCTTGATTTCTCTTTTTTTAGTATTTTGTTATTAGAATGCGGATTTTTATGCATTTATAGAAAAGGTGAAAATTGCAGAGAATGCATGTAACATGAAAAAATATGCAAAGTACTCAAATTATAGCGTTTTTTATATCTGCTGAGAGAAATAATTTTCTACCGAAGTTTGACTTTTTTTACTATATTTTCAAAGATATGAATTTGCATAAAAAGCAACAGTCTATTTATGAATAATGTGTTTTAATACGCTAGCTCTCATAAACATTATTATATCTGCTAGAATTGTGAATGAAACGGCGTTAAAATAAAAATATAAAGTGAAAGAGCGAAGTTATATACAAAAACTATCTTTCAGTAATCATACCGTGATTTAAATAGAGACTTTGGTATTCTTTCGTCCCAACCCATATTACGCTTTCAGAATTGTTGCACAAGAATTTTTAACTTAACTATTTCGATACGAAGATCGTATAAGTACGTCCTCAGCAATTAAGTAGTCATTTCCTAAAATCGTACGTAAACATTTTCCATACCACAGAATTATTTTTATTTGCATCTACACGTGTTATACCTCCCATAATTCATTATTCAGTGTGCTTAAATTTTTATACAGTGGTAATCTATAAAATCGATGATTCGAGCCTCGATAATTCAAAAACCTCTGTAAGACGTAAATTTTCTTTATTCCCTTCCGCTCAGTTGTAAAAACTTCTACAACTTGAAATAAAACTTCCGTTACCTCGGAATTATTTGTCACGCGTTTAACATGCATTTTACCTCTACAACCTAAATTCAGAAGAACTCCGAGCTTTACAAATCGAAGTTTACTTCCACATATCAAGCACAGTTCTGTCGTTTCTCATTCTTTTCTTCGGGCAATATGTAACAAAATCAATTCTAAACGCAAGCTGGAAACATTAACATTGGCTAAAAATATAAAAGCAATTGAAACAGTGCTTGAAAAATAGTGGTAATGAATTTGAGATTCCCATTGGCACTCTGTTAACAATCCTAAAAAGAGAGAAAGAAATCACGTAGAAGAAGATTTAAGAATTTAATTTAGATTGTAAGGCAAGATGTACTGAATTTTCTGACGTTGAGAACTGTTTACTAAAATGATCACAAGTCGAATCTGTTGTACAAAATCTTTATACGTCGAATTTTGGTTTATTGAACTTCTCTTACTTGAAAACTCGATAAGCAGAAACCTTTATAACTGGAAAACTTTTCCCCTTCCTTTGAGGTTCGAATTATCGAAGTTCCACTGTACACACATTTCTGTTATATTAATAAAAACTATACCAATCTCTACAAATTCTCTGTATATACTGAGAGCACTTTTAGTTCTGAAAACACCGTAATGAAAGGATTAACAACTATCGAATTTAGTAAACCTAAAACGTCAAATGATTGAACTATTTTAGATAAAAGAACTCGTTTTAAAATGATTTAAAATGATTTAAACTGGTCTGAACTGATTTAAAAATTTACATTACCGCTCAAAAATATTCGAATACTTGTTTATTTTTGACAGACTGTAATTTATGATTCTGATATTTAATTATTATTGTTACAGCGATGTGTAGCAGAATATTATGATATGATAAAATTTAATATTATGAATAAATTACCGAGCTAATGTGTAATAAAGATGACATTAAAGTTTATAACTGTCGAACCTTATGTAATTGTTTTATTATTCGAAAAGTTCTTTATATTTGGGTTATTTAATTACTATTAAATAACCCAGCTACGGATTACGTAATGACGCTCATCTATCATAATTAATTTAAGCAGTATCCTTTTACGAATTGTGTACAGGTAACCCTCCTATAACACGGTAAATAGGTTCGTACAAAATACCGTGTTGTACGAAACCGTATTATATGAGACCCAGAGCCAGTACAAAACGGAAAATTGCGTTCCGAACATTTATTAAAAACAAACATTTTTTTTAATTCCATATAAGCAACTTAATTTTTATTAAAAATATAAATGTATGTATAACACAAAACGAAAAAAAAGAAAAAAAAATTTTTATTTTCATTTAACGTAAATTTTATTTAATAAATTTGTTCCTCGTTATTACTCAGTACAATCAAACGAGAACCTTTTTTCGGTTGAACGATATCATCCTCACTTGCCGAACCTTCTTCTTCATTTAGATTTTTTGCATCTTCTCTCCTCTTTAAAAAATCTGTAATTTTGGTTTGTTTGCTGGTTCTCACAAGGTCACATTATTTTAAGGTAGTTTAGTTTTTAAATATATTGAACAAAAATCATGTTATCCAGTGCTGTAGAACGGCTGTGTTGTACAAAGGTTTTCGCAATTTTCTTATCGTGTTAGAGTGAAACAGTGTTATAGGATACCATGTTATAGGAGGGCTACGTGTATTTAATTTTAATACTCTATTGTCAAATTTGTATTGCTAGACAATTTCTAATTACAATGTGTCGATTTCTTAAGAAGGTAGTGAATATTACTTTCAGTCATTAAATTGTCATTAATTTACATGTTTTAGTAATATTTATATACCATCGCTAGAAATTGATCAAATTGGCAAATTTATCAATGTCCGGATACTTATGACCGGTAGTGTATATGATTCTCGATAGAGTTCCCAATGTGGGTACTTACGTCAAACGTTTTTCTCGATTTGGCAGCTAGAAATAATTATTTATTATGCAATCTCTCGTTTAAATGATGCGTAAGATGGATATTTCTAGCTGTTCATTTTTTCAAATAATACCCGTCTAATTTAATTAACGATATCAGTTCACTACCTAAGATTTCTCCATCTTTAAGCGTAGTTGTACTAATAATGAAATAATCCATATAATAATAATAAGATTTAAATATGGCAGGCGCTAATGGAAAACGAGGCCTCACATCTTCTACACATCTCCACAAACAGTGGGCCACAAAATACGAGGTAACTGCTATATTGTAAGTTACGATAAGTTCTTACTTGTTTTCATACCATAAGATATTCTAGAATTTTGTATGCTCTGGATTGATAAACATTTGCCCGAACATTTTTTTCAATATCTGTGGTTAATTCATATAATTGCGAACAAAAACGAAAACAACTTGTAAGTATCTTGTAATGTCGAACCTATTATTACAGCGTAATTGAGAGATACATCGGTTGAAGACCTTGCCAATGCATTAAAGACACCTCTAATTTGCGTGGTAAAGCTAACAGGCTTTAAAATGGCATAACGAGGTAAATAGAAAGCTTCACGAATATTCACGAGATCGACTGCATCCTTTATGTGCCCTAATGATGAATATTTATCGAAGAATCTTGAATACGGTTCGCGTAATTCCTAATTTTTATCAACGTCTTAAGGAGTAGAGAGATTTATCAAGGTCTAGGGATATTTTGGCTGATTTAAAAATATTTATAACTAAAAAAGGCAATTTTGTTATTATTGATTATCGTCATATTTTAGCTTGTAGAATCAACCTTTAAATTGTCTCGCAACTGTTGCTGAATAACCTTTAACCCTTTCGCTACGGTGTTCTCAGAATTGTGAGAACTCTTGGTACACGAATCGATACAGTTTTTGTTGATATAACAAAAATATACATACCAAAATTTAAGTGTTGTAACAATCATCCAGAAAGGACGCGATCGAAGAATCGCGAACATTCTCGTACAATCCAGATCGCGGTCCGCGAGCGAGCCGCGTGGCAACGCGACCTGTTGAAGAGTCGCGCTTCGATAGCAACGACATTTAACAATTGTCTAGAAAGAGCGTAATCGAGTAATCGCGAACATTCTAGTACAATCTAGAATGCGATCCGTGAGCTAGCCGCTTAGCAACGAGAGCTCTTGATTAGCCTCGCTTCATTGGTAACCATCAAATATAAATACCGCTGTCGCGGCAGCCCGCGTATGGCATTTTTGCTGCACTCTTCTGGGAGAGAACGAGGTAACGCCACGATCGCCCATTAGAGAAGGAGAGTACGCAGCCTAGCTTTCGGACGCCTTGATAGCGCAGGAGAGTACAGGGACTCGTACCTGGGTCACTCTCTGGAGGAGAGAACGGCTGGATTATCCGCCGGTCGCCTCCTGGAGAGGAGAGTACAGGACGTTACCCGGACGCCTGGAAATGTCTAGAGAGAAACCCCCGGGTTCCTTCTCACGGAATAGAGAGAACTGCTGGACTATCCGCCGGTCGCCTTCCAGGGGGAGGCACACGGGTGGACGCGACGGGTTTTGCATATTAGAAAGTATTGTGACAGGAGAGTACGGGGGTTACCACCTGGGTCACTCTCTGGGGGAGAGAACGGCTGGATTTTCCGTCGGTCGCCTCCTAAAGAGGAGAGAACAGGGGACCACCCGGACGCCTCATCATAGTAATTACAATTGAGAAACATTACTTTTACCGAAAGCGAAGCGCTCTGTACAATCTGTAAATACGATCCTACGCAATCCTGCCCTTCCAAAAATAAATAAATTATCCTTTCTTTCAACATAAATCCTTTTTGTTTCCCTGAAAACTCCAAACCAACCTCCTGTGTTATGGTGTATTGTTTAATGAATGATGGCAGGTCATATGTAAATGAAAACATAAATAATTCTATGGTACAGAAATAATTCTATGCGTGCTTATATCAGATGATTGCTTAATTTTTAAAAGCATATATATACGCTCTTCGTAGCGAAAGGGTTAAATGTTATGTAAAAATACTCTGGCCACTATGTTCTATATTTCATTCTCTTATTCATCAATTATATAATTAATAGTATCGTTCTATAAATTCTGTACGAGGCTAAAAATAATTAAAACAAACGGTAAAATCGTTTGTAAAGCAGGATGTAGATGAAATTTTCTCTATACAAAAATATATACCTTTATTTGTCTTTCTGAATAATATATTTTAACATGAATTATCGAATTTAATAGAATAATGGTTTTCGTTAAGAAAAATAATATAATGAAGTCTTTAAAATTTATAATACGTTGACTTGTCAAAGCTTGCCAACAGGCTCGCGCTAAACGCGGGGATAGTCAAATAAAGACGAATGTATTTAAAGAACGAGTGGACTAGGTACTCGCCCATTGTAGTACTCGCGAGAAATCACATTAATTATTTATACATTTTAAAAAGTCGAAATAATTACAGCACCTGTGATTAAATAATGTCTTATAGCATAAACAGGTATAAAATAATTTTATTTTATAATATAAATTCTATTCGACGCCTACGCGTTTAACTCTGTATCGTAATATATATTTATAACAACGTAAGTTCGATGAGTCTATCTTCTGCTATAATTGATCCAACACGGAGAGTGCAAGACCTTCGAGTCTCCAACTTTGTTGAAACTTTGAATATTGGTAGATTTTGTCATTTCATTTACCAATATATATTATTTTAGGGGCAGATAATTAAACCAGGAATCATGTTTTAACCCTTTGCACTCGTAACCTTTTTTAAGTTTCAGAGGACTGTTATGGAAACTTAAAGTGTTGTTTTGAAAAAAAAAAAAAAAAAAGAAAAGAATATTACAAACGTATATGATTTTTATTTATTTCGTTCATTTGATTTATTTTAAAACAAAAAAATATGTGAATTGATGATAAATATAAAATTTAGCTTAAAACTTAACTTCTGAAGAAAATTACACATGTCGCCATAGCGGCGCCAGTGGACTGCAAATGGTTAATCTTCTTAAAATAAAAAACGATTTCTCTACACTTAAACAGCTCAGCAAATATATATTGAAATTCATT
This sequence comes from Ctenoplectra terminalis, assembly GCA_019453375.1. Taxonomy (NCBI): domain Eukaryota; kingdom Metazoa; phylum Arthropoda; class Insecta; order Hymenoptera; family Apidae; genus Ctenoplectra; species Ctenoplectra terminalis. Next base: position 2,367 of record SMSQ01019535.1, on the reverse strand, counting down.
AAATGTATACAACTACTAAATTTTTTAAAACGTAACATAATATTTTTATATTTTAATACTCTTGGTGAGCAAAAGGGAGTAATCGACACTCTCGTACCCCTCTGGATCCGCCACTGGTTAGTAATTGTATAATAAAAGACAAAATCAGCGATTGAATCACGATAAATTAATAATTATTACAATTTAATAAAATAATCGAAAGCTTTTTAATTATCATTACGTTTGAATGAATTATTTGAAATTTGACACGATAACCCAGAATAACAAATATGTGTCTTATTAATTTATCGATATTTAAAGATTTATCTTAAAATTAAATATATTTGATTTAAAATGTTTAAATGGCAATACGTTAATCGATTGATTTTTTATGGCGAACAATATTACGATAGATAGGTTCACTTTATATAAATACTTATAATGTTACAAATGTCACCATATCACTAGTTTAGTTCAATTTATAGTATGATTATAACTGCAGATGTAGAAAAGATTGCGCTACGTCTAAGATATAAAACCAGTTTGAAAATGTACCATTTAACATTTAACTGTAGACGTAGAAATCAGAGGTAGCATAAACTAAAGGAATTAATTTCAATACATGCTTCTAACGATTCCAACTATCAGAATAATAAATTATTTTCTGTAACTGCAGATAAGAATTAAGATTCATATTAATGTATATATATATATAATTAACAAACCATTTAATTGATATAAGAGCATCAAAATTTTAATTTTAATATTTAAAATTTATTTATAATAAAATTTTAATATAGGTGGAAAAATGATTATTTTATTAAAGAAACGAGTTTCATATTTTGTTAAAAATTGGGATCCTAGATTAAATGAGGCATAAATTTAGAAGGTTACAGAATAAAAAGATTTACTCGTTGAATTTATTTTGAACTAAAATCATCATCCATTATCATCTTTTCAAAGAATACCAATAAGAATAATATTAACTGATTAAAAACTGATGTACTATAATTGAATTCATTGTGAAAAGTACGGTAACTGTTTTATACGAAAATAATATTTATTATACATTAGTTTAATTGATATATAATTATTGGAGAAGGTACCGTGTACGTGAAAAGTATTTATATTTGATTATACTTTTCGGTACAGCATTCTATTAATTAAATTTTACATTTCATTTTTTTAATACCAATTTATTGCAATCAAATTAAACAACAAAAAATGTAATTTATTTGAATTTAACTCATCGGTACATATATGAATTTCAAAACAAAAAAGATTGTGTGAAAATACTTTTTGTACCCACTGTATTTTGTTTGCTCGATTTAAACGAAATTAATTGAACTTCATCATAATCAATGAAATTAATAAGCATACATTCAAACGGCTTATAATATATATAAGTAAAAAAATTGAGTGTACGTGTATGTACAAGGTGTCCCAAAAGGTCTGTAAGTCCATTTAAGGGATAATTCCTGAGATGATTTCAAGCAACTTTTTCCTTTGCGAAAATGTCAAGCTCAGCTTTGTTAACGAGTTATTAACGAAAAACACTGGCCAATCACAGAGCGAGTAAAGCGGCTGGCTGCCAGCGGTAGCATCGACTCTGTGCCGCGCTTATGCTTTGACGAGCAAATCAAAATGTATCGGAGCAACTGTTGACGAGTATTGAATAAAAGTTATATCAAATAAATAAATTATTATTCGTGTAGAACAAATAAACTGAGTTTCAACACTCGTTCATAGTTACTTCGATACATCCTGCCTTGTTCGTTGAGGCACAAGTACGGCGCGGAGTCAACGCTCCTGCTGGCAACCAGCCGTCTCACTCCTTTTGTGATTGGTCAGTGTTTTTCGTTAATAACTTGTTAACGGAGAAAAACTTGACATTTTTGTAAAGGAAAAAGTTGATTGAAATCAACTCAGAAATCATACCTTGAAAGGACTTAATAACTCTGTGGGACCCCCTGTATATCTTGTATTGTATTTTTATATTTTCATATTTTATATTTGTGTTCCTGCAGTTACGCAATATTCTGATTATTATTAACTGTCCTTCTCACTTGAATTACACGTTCGTACCCCTTAAATAATTTTTATTTTATTTTAAAGTATTACAGATTTATAAAATATACGATATTAAAGAAGTAAACACAGAAATTAAATACACTAAATCTGATAAAGGAATATTTAAAAGCATAGTGTTTATATAAAATCAAATTTCATTTCGGGTCATATACGTGCAGTACCGGACAAATGAATTGAGACAGTGACGTTTTTCTGTTTGTTTGTTGTCATGGTAACGTCACGTACTTATGTCACTCGCATAGTTCTTTACAATTTTAAAATATATATTCCCTCCGTCCGGAAATATGGTATACATTT
>SMSQ01019534.1:0-10096 GCA_019453375.1 Ctenoplectra terminalis | reverse complement strand
ATTAGGTAAATTCATGTACAGATTATATAGCACGCGGATGACAATCTCCGGCGAGATGCCATTTCAGGGTAATTGTTTCATATTTATGACTTTTATGTGCCTTCTTTTTAGACTTCTTTAGGAAAAGATTTTTGCTTCGAATTTAATATTGTTTATATCGTATTTGTAAATAAAATAAAATAGAATGAGATTGTGAAATGTGTAATTTTCATCAAAGGCTGTTTTATGTTAAATTTTGTATTATTGTGAATTGAAGAGAAATATTGGAGAAGCAGGAGAAACGGAATGTATGTGATCAGACACATTTAATATGGAACATAAATAATTATTTCTATCTATATCGCAATTGATATTTTAAATTGAAGATAAATATCAATTAAAAAGCAATGCTCCATTTTTATTTTTCTGTAAGTAGTTCGAAAACGAAGCCACTCAATTACAGGAACAATAAATAATTATATTTTTTAATTACTCGGTTAGCTCGGCTGATGGGACCAAGTTCGATACGTGAAGCAAGGTTGAAAATGATGTTCTTGAAAAGAAAAGAAAAATTCTTCATTTAACACTCCCCCCGATGTGAAAAGGATCAGCTTGAATTTATTAAATCCAGAGTACGTCTCGTTATTTCGTTTTAATTAATATTAAAACTGCAAATGAGCTTAACGATCTTGCGTCTATACTTCTTACTCAACAGCCTATAGAAATTGCTTTACCACGAAAGATCTTCAATCATTCTTAACGAAGTTCAAAGACCTAATTATAAAATTTTAAAACACACACGCGACACAGTGTCTGTCGCGTTCTTTATGCTTAAAACAGGTAAAAGCTTCCTGTTTGGAGCTGGAAGATTTATAGAAACAAGAACAGCGAAACAAATATATTATTTATTTAATGTAACAGTGAATATAACAGTGAATATATCACTGAAAAAATATTTTTATCATCATTTAATCGAATGATCGACGATAAAATCTGGATCTCCTTAACCCTTTGCACTCGTGAACTTTTTTAAGTTTCAAAAAACTGCTGTGAAAATTTAGTGTTCTTTCGGAAAGAGAAACGGAAAATTATAAATTTTTACGATTTTCTATTTATTCGGTTAATTTAGTTTATTTTAAAACAAAAGAAGCGTTTGAATTGACGAAGATACAGAATTTAATTTGAAACTTAATCTCTGAAAAAAATTATGCATGTCGCCGAGTGCAAAGGGTTAATTTTTTAATAATTTACCGCAATTTTAATCTCTTTGTTTTTTAACGCTTCGCTTTTTCCTCATTCCTTTTCCCATCAAGATAGAAATAAACCACTTTACCATTAACTTTAATAAACTGCAAACCAAAAAAGTTTAATTAAACCGATTCTCGATCCCAAGACATAATCCCTCTTTAATCCTCAATCCCGATTAATTCCGAAACTAGTTACAGGACTTCTTAAACCCAATTACTGCCAAGACCTTCATCGTCGAATTAAACATATCGTTAACAATCAGTTCTGTACCAACTAAGTTTCTGTGTGATAGTCTTCACTAACTATCTCACTAATTAAGGATGAATTTCTCAAAATATTGAAAATTAAATCTCTATATAATAATCTCGCTAACTTGCTAATTAGAAATGTGTTTCTCAAAATATTAATATTTCACAACAGGATAATATTTTTCGAATTTCGAGAATTCAAAGCTTTGCACCTTTTATAGTAATTCGAAATTCTCAGAACTTAGATTAAAAAAAATTATAAATTGACGAATAAAAAGATTCATTTAAGAAAAAAGTAAACTAGATCCAAAAAGAGATTGGTTGTTAGAATTCTCGACTATACTTAAGAAATTTAAATTTCAGAGCAAAGGCTTCGTGAAATTTACATTCTCTGAATTCAAAGCTTCGCACCTTTTATCGTAATTCGATATTCTCAAAACCTAGATTAAAAAAAAGAAAAAAGAAAAAATAAAGCAAACTAGATCCTGAAAGAGAATGGATGTTAGTATTTTTGACAACATTTAAAAAAATCTACATTTTAAGAAGCCTTTTCTCTGAAATTTATATTTTTTTGTAGTCGATAATACTAACATTCGATCCCTTTTTGGATCTTTTTTTTTTTATTTCAAAATAAATCAAAATCAATTTTTTATTTCCTTTAATCTAGGTTTTGAAAATTTTAAATTACGATAAAAGATGCAAAGCGTTTGAATTCGGAAAATGTAAACTTTACGAAGTCCTTTCTCTAAAATTTACATTTTTTAAGCGTAGTCGAGAATATTAATATCCAATCTCTGCTTGGATCTATTATAATTTAATTTGTTTTTTTTTTTTATTATTATTTCAAAGCACGCTGAGAACGAATCATTTTATTCGTCAATTTTTTATTTCCTTTAATCTAGGTTTTGAAAATTTCGAATTACGATAAAAGGTGCAAAGCTTTCAATTCGGAAAATGTAAATTTTACGCAGCCTTTTCTCTAAAATTTACATTCTTTAAGCGTAGTCGAGAATACTAACATCCAATCCCTCTCTGGATCTAGTTTACTTTTTTCTTTTTCATTTCAAAGCACGCTGAGAACGAATCCATTTATTCGTCAATTTTTTATTTCCTTTAATCTAGGTTCTAAAAATTTCGAATTACGATAAAAGGTGCAAAGCTTTGAATTCTCAGAATTCAAGAGAATGTAAATTTCACGAAGCCTTTTCTCTGAAATCTACATTTCTCAAAATACTAAACACCAGTCTTATTCACTATCACACACATGTAACAATTAATTAACTATTGCATTTTCTACTAAATCTGACAATAACAAAAGCATAACACAGACCTCGTATTTAACAACTCAACTTTTTGAGTCGCGCGTCAATGCCACAGTGAAACAGAATAATCGTAAAGACTTTAAGTAACACGTCGTTACAGAGAGTTAGAAAAAGGTAGAAAACCGAATGAAACAGGATGGCTCGGCTAGATTTTTCTCTCGTCGTCGGCAACATTTTCCATGATCCTATCTTGAGGAACACGCGAGCCGAGAGAACGTTACGCTGTTGTTTCGTATGCAAACGGCGTAATTTCGTTAATGGGCGTTACCTAAAACGCAGGTGAAAGCCTGTTATAGTAATCGCGGGAAATACGTTTATCGCACAACAGTGCGGATAATCGATTAAGCCGTGGGATATTCACTTGCTCGCTCGTTGTCGCACCACGCGGAGCGCGAATTTCGGAATTTCAAAGAGGAGAGACACACGAGCTTCCTAAGACGGGGCTACGCGGCTCAATTTGCACAGATTCAAAGCTAAGCTTCCATGCTAATAGAAATCTATCCGCTAACGTGCATCCGCGCTCGGATCAACGACTTATCGAGGCCCGTTCTGACACTGCTCGCGCGACTCTACAACTTTTGTCACCGTTTATCAACGAAACTAGGCAGTTAAAATATTAACCCTTATCGATCGCTGGCTTTTCATACGTGATTCTCATTAAGTTGTAGCTGGTTTCGGTAAATATGCGAAAAATCTAACATTTTTGTTAGAAATTACTTACTTTTTGAAGGTGTATTACAAACGTATGAATTTAAAATCGGACTGTTAGACTCATCACTGGAATGAACATCATTTTCAAAACTGTTTTCCAAATTTTCACTGCTACACTGCGGTGCATAACTATAGCACCGCCCAAATTTTTAGCTGTTTTAGACTTTAGATTGAAAGTGCAGAAGAATTAATTGTAGAAATTGAAAAAGTATGAGAAAAATGAACTGTAGACTAAATCATATTTAAATTGCCCTCTTATACGAAACAATATAATAGAAAATGTGATTTTCAACTGTTGTGTAACTGTAGCACCGGCGTTGTTATTTACTAATTTAGAAATGCAATAATAAAAATAAGTAACGAAATAAGTAGAGATATATTTGGGAAACTTATTGATAGCGTTCCAGACAGAATTTTCGAGCTGATTACAAAAAAAGGTGGTCCTACGAGATGTTAAAATTGTTTATCATTGATTTTATTGATGCGGTGCTATTGTTACGCAACAGTGAAAAAATTCAGACTTTTGATTGTATCATATTGTACAAAAGGGGAATTTAAATAAAAATTAATTTAAAGTTGATTATTTTTCGTACACTTTCAATTTTAACAATTAATTCTTCTGTATTTTCAATCTAAATTCTGGAACAGTTAAAAATTTAGGCGGTGTTATAGTTACGCACCGCAGTGTATCGTCACTATCGAAATTTCTACAATTTTAGATATAATTGATTTAAAATGTTGAACTATATTTAGAATTATTTCTATAAACATATGCTTAAGAATAGCACTGTTTTCTACCGTGCTATATTTCGTTTGAAAATTAAAAGCTGTTTTGAATAAATGTTTGTTAAAAAATTCGCTCAATATTCGTCACGATTTCCATAACTGATTCGCTGTTTGCATAAATGTAGGTTGTGAATCAACGTTCCGATCGCTTTCGTTATTAAAAGTCAGCTTTTCAATGCGCCTTTGCACGTACATTTTCTAAAAAAACACTGTTATACGATAAAATATGGAAAAATGCTCCGACAACGCAAAGTCCAGGCAATTTCTTCTCAATATTGCAATTTTTTAGCGCGTGCGCGGCTAGAAAATTAATTAAGAATGTAACGCAGGTAGAATTAAAAATATCGAGCAGAATGCCATTGAACGTTCCCTTAATTAAAAATACCTTCGACGTTGTTGTACCCGCGCGACAAAATAGATATTCCGAGGAATCGATTACGTAAAATCGATACGCTTCGATACGCTTCGATACAGTGTGTACTTTCAGGAAGAAAGGCTTTGATCCATGCGAGTTGTATAAAGTCTATTGAATTTAGCACTAAAACTGCTGGCAATTAAAATATAACTATTTCTGGCAAAGAAATTACAATAAGGGATATTTGAAAAAAATACATAATACAAAAGGAATTGAACGTTGAGCGTGTATTTTATACAAAATCACGGAAAATATTTTTAAATGCACCGTTAAAAGTTTATACAATTTCTATAAAAAATTACAAATAATATTTTTAGTGTTAGTTTTAGTTCAAGCATGGATCTGGAAGGTTTCTTTCCTGTTCCTTCCTTCCTTTTTTTCTTTAATTCACCCTATTTTCTTGGAGAACTATAGAAATATAACTCAACCAAGCAAAAATAAAGCTTAAATGACGTATTTCTGAACAGACAGAAAGAAAAAATGTATCTTCTTAGAGAACTACAGAAGCATAACTCAACCAAGCAAAAATAAAGCTTGTATGGCGTATTTCTGAACAGATAGAAGGAAAAAATGCATTTTCTCAGAGAACTACAGAAGCATAACTTAATTTTCTTAGAGAACTACAGAAGGATAACTCAACCAAACAAAAATGAAGCTTCTATGACGTACTTCTGAGCAGATAGAAAGAAAAAATATATTTCCTCAGGGAACTACAAAAGAATAACTCAACCAAGCAAAAATAAAGCTCCTGTTACATATTTCAGAACAGATAGAAAGAAAAAATGCATTTTCTCAGAGAACTACAGAAGCATAACTCAACCAAGCAAAAATAAAGCTCCTGTTACATATTTCAGAACAGATAGAAAGAAAAAATGCATTTTCTCAGAGAACTACAGAAGCATAACTCAACCAAGCAAAAATAAAGCTCCTGTTACATATTTCAGAACAGATAGAAAGAAAAAATGCATTTTCTCAGAGAACTACAGAAGCATAACTCAACCAAGCAAAAATAAAGCTCCTGTTACATATTTCAGAACAGATAGAAAGAAAAAATGCATTTTCTCAGAGAACTACAGAAGCATAACTCAACCAAGCAAAAATGAAGCTTCCACTACGTACTTCTGAGCAGATAGAAAGAAAAAATATATTTCCTCGGAGAACTACAAAAGCATACCTCAACCAAGCAACACTAAAGCTCCTACTACCTATTTCTGAACAGGTAGAAAGAAAAGATACATATATCCTACCCCTTAATATTCTCCTAGTCCTAAAATAGTGTCTCCAGTTAACTCTCTGACTGCGTCACATCAATCGCTGTGCCTATCATAATTAAAATAACTCATTGATGAATTATGATCATTGACAAAAATGTAAATTTCGTCGACACAGGTGCTTAACACACCGGTTCATTCGAGCGCGGATACATCGCTAACACCGGCTCGGTTGTGGCTATCGTGCGAAATTATAAGCTCTTACTCTTGCAACTTTGTTTTTGAATCGAAATTCGTGAGAGTGCATGGTATATCGTTTCTCTTGTTGTCGGGTAATTAAATTGAATAAAGTTTTTAATTTTCATGTTAGTATTAAGCAGCAAGCGGTGGATAAACGTTAGCTGGAAAAAGCCGATTAATAGGCTCCCGGTTGGTAAAGTGTTAATCAGACAGTGTCCATTGGTGAGTCTTCATTGAGACATCCGCCAGCAACCTAACATCCCTACAGTATTTTTTTCTTTTTTTTTTTTTTTTTAATTTATTATTTATCGTCGCATCAACCACTTGTGGGTTATTAGCGACTCAGAGAGGAGGAGTTACAGTTTGTTGTATAATTTGGTTTCTCTGAGGTACTGTAGCAGGTTATTCGTGGTATTGGTGTCTTTCAGATTGTCCTTTAGGGACGATTTTATATTGAGTCGTAGCCTGTTTGTGTCGTACTTCTTGCAGTGACCGATGACATGTTCCACTGTAATATTGTCCTTGCATAGTTCGCACGTTGGAGGGTCTGCTTTGTTGAGGAGGTGTTGGTGGGTCAGTTTTGTATGGCCTATTATAATTCGTGATATTGTCACTCGATCCGATCTGGGTAGGGACCAGGTGATGGATTTTTGGAAGAAGTTGTCTTTTATTGCAGTATTGTTGCCTGAATCGTCAGTATTCCTTTTTTCATTTACTATTTCACTGAAATCCTTCCACCGACTATACCCGCTCTCCTTCACGCGGTCTCGATTCAGTTTTAGAGCGGACCTGCCTGTATGCGTACGCGCCTCGTACCTCGTTTTCCACGCTAGACTCTATCTCGCTTTATCTATCTACCTATCTGTCCGTCTTTCTCTCCGTAGAGTAGGGAAACAGTGGTCCGACGAAACTTCGCGGGTAACGCGATTTTCAGGTAAATTTCACTCGTCAACATTGCCATTAGGGCTACACGCCATGGCTCTTAGCCGGAGTACTGCGGATTTAGTCCAAACACGCCGCCTCTGCTACACGGCCACACTATAAGCCACTTCTCAGCCACTAACCGGTCCGTGTGCAATCACAAAAAGCCGTTCGAACGGGCACCGAGCGTCGTTCATTCCGACCACGGAAATTCGCGGTACGTGCGACCGTGTGAAAGAATCGCTTGTCGCGGTTTCCGTGGGCGGAAGTTACCGTTTGGATCGGTGGAACGGGACAGTAAAGAAGGGGTGAAGTTTGTTCTGAGCATCGGTTTCTAAATTTCACTTCTTTCTGTGTGTTATTGTTATTAGGTACGGGGAAAGGTTCGTTAGGAGAATCTGAAGCTTCCGGAAATATAATTTTATTTAATAAAGTAAGCGTTATTCATTTTTGTAACTCTTTTATTGTTAGTTTTGATTGAGAAGGAATTGATTAACGATTTTATCTGGTTCTTGTTTTTAATTTTTACCAGTTTGAGAGAGGTTGGAACAATTATATGGTAAATAATAATAAAGACAAGGTCTTATGTCTTTAAAGACCTATGTCTATGTAATAAAGACTTGTTTATTAACAATTTTTTAATTCTCTTTTTTTTAATAACATCTAAAGCTTATAGCTTTCTTTTTGGATGATTATTAGTATTTAAAAAAGCAATTTTTTTGTTCTTAATTATACTTTTATTACATATTATACAAAGATAATTTTATTCTTTAGCTAGAATTAATACTGTACGAAACTATAACTCAGAAATTATTCTTAAATATTTTCGCACCAGAAACTTTAAATACAAATAGAATACTAAATTAATTTTATCAAGAACACTCTAATATATTTCATTAAAAGATGCTAATTGTTACCACTGAAGGATATTAATTTAATTCCTTCTTGAAAAAGTATTCGTATCAGTTGATAAAAATGATTTCGAGTAAATAAAGTAGCTGGGATCAAAATCTTTTTCAAACCAGTAGTGTCGTATGCACCAGCCTAACATATAAACCGTGAATTTCTATGAAAATTCATATTTTTATTAATATGATTGAAAAAAAATAGGAACTAGATAGACAATTATTTTATTTACGCATTTTTCCTTATTATATGTCGTCTGTGCATTTTTATGCCTCCTTTTCCACAAACGTATAAAAATATAATAAAAATATAAAAATAATAATAAATAATAAATATAAAAATAAATAAAAATATAATAATAAAAATATAAAAATAATAATAAATAATAAATATAAAAATATAGAAATATTAATAAATAATAAATATAAAAATAAATAAAAATATAATAAATAATTCCATGCTCAATTTTCATTCCAGATTAAATTGTCTCAAACAGTACCCGAGGGCTAAAGAAGTCCCTGCTTAATTAAACAAAAGAATAACCTAAGAAATCACAGAGACGCGATGCACAGGTTACGAAATACTGAATATCCTCTGCACGGAACCAAGCTTTAATGGTCGTCATTCGCGGAAAAGGGAGAGACGCAGTGGCTGCAGCGTGCTTAAAACAACCTAACGACGGTCCAGCAATAATTCTATTCACCGGTATAACGTTACGCCGTAACTAACACACGCGTCGCATGAATATCACCGAGATTTTATCGCCCTTGCCACGACGGGACACTGGAAATTGAATAAGAGACAACGTTGCGCGGCAGAAGCGTGCTTAAATTATATAATTAAATGAAAAACGGTGCATCTAGCCGTTTCGTCGAAAGAAAACAAAATAGTTTCAATCCGAACGTTTCGCGAGTAATAAACACGAAATCGATTGGACGTTCCTCTGGAACGTAGAAAATTTGCGCCAGCAAAGAGTCGAGAATTAAGCGGTTTATTAGTCAATTCAGCGTTACTATTTCGTTCATTCCAGGCTCCCTCATTAATCATACTGTTCCCATTGTCGGACAACGGGGCTATTTTCAGGCAAATGAGAATGCATAGCAGTTTGTGCGTTTAAATGAATCTATTCGCTGGCCGAAAGCGCGGGACACCGAATCAATTGACTGTCAGACCGAGGCTGGGACTACTTAAAACTTAGGCGGAATTTAAATTTTACTTCGCGCCTATCGGGACTCGGCTTAGAATTCTGGTGAAAAATTTAATTGAGATCTTATCATTGGTAAAGTCGCTTGATAACCGGCTAACTCGTAAAATATAGACTGCGGATTTTTATGCGTTTATAGGAAAGATGCGAAATTGCTGAGAATGCACGCAATGTGGAAAAATATACAAAATGTAGGAATTATAGTAGTTTTTTGTAATATCTGGTAGGTGAAGTAATTTTTTATCGAAGTTGTACTTTTTTTTTTAACCGTCTGTGGGACCGTGTGACTTGAAAGTTACACACTGATGTATCTATATTTTAAAAGATTAATTTTCTTTAGTTATCACTGCAGTGTTAAATTTGATTACTGTATTACTGACACCACAATCCATCTACGGTAATTATTAGTTAAAACATTTTCAAATCAAAGTGACAAACTGTAATTATGAATTGTTGTTTGTGTAACCGTCGAAAATTTTTGTAATAGAAAAATTAATCGCCGAGTCTGACGATAAAAATTATTTATACCAAGTCTCGGAAATTTGTCGAAGGAATATTGATAAATCAATTGTAACGAGCTAGGTTTAGTGTTTTTTTATGTCGATGCGTGTAATTTTCTTCTGAGGTTAAATTTTTAATTAAATTATGTGTTTTTGTTTAGTTTGGAGCAAAGTGAATTAACGTTTACAATTCTTTTTCTTTCCAAAAGGACACTAACGAGTTTATATATAATTATATATATTATATATATTTTATATTAATTATATAGTTATTTATTATACTATAATTATATAGTTATATATAATTATATATATTGTTGCGACACTATGGATCAACCCTTAAGATCGGTGGCGAACCACGCACCGTGGTTCTTGTCTTCCGGTTTCACAATTGTACACGATAAT